>OOFC01048061.1:2354-17449 GCA_900323345.1 Pseudochromis fuscus
CAGAAAACACATCGCTGTCACATTGACTTGTATAGGTTGACCGGGCAGACTTGACCCTCACAATATGGCGGCCGCTCTGAGGCATCGAACCGGTGGGCGGACACAGGCTCTGCAGCGTCTAGTGTATATGTCTATGGTTCCAAAGCATCCGGCCAAGAACACATGAAATACCCGGATGTGTTCTCACTCCTCCTTCATTATTGAGCCTGCATCAGATCAGACTTGTGTGGATTTGGGGAACCCAAATAACCCATAATGCATTTCACAACAGTGAGCGGAGATGTGACGTCATCAACTACGCTGGTGTTTCAATCGCACTTCAGCCTCGGTGCGTTCTCGCCTTCCCTCAAGTCGGTACTTCAGAGTCCGACTTGCAGGTACATTCTCGCCAAGTAAGTGAGTACAGACTTGCGTACTTTGTACTGAGAAACAGCCTGTGTCTAGATTTCAAGCTCCTCCCTTCATATCCAATTATGGCCTCTTCTGGCCCAAATAACTAACATGGTGACATCATGTCAGGTTGTCATGTCATCATCAGAGTCTGCTGATCATTCTCATTATCCAATAAATATTAAATTCTTTCAGTTTGATCTCTCCCTGTTGATACTGTTAGCTAATATGCTAACTTAAACAACCACATGCTTCAAACATGATCCCTTCCCTCCATAAAACCTTCAGAGTATTCTCTCACTGACCTCTTGTGTTTGTGGAAATCCCCTGAAGTGCCACAGTCTAAAATAAATTGCTGCTGTGAGGTGGACTCGGTGTTTAGTTTCTCCCTGTCTTATCTTGACCTCGCAGTGCTAACGGTGTGAACACAACAACCCTTTGAACAAGCTCCTTTTACATAGTGTTTACAGTGCGCTGAGCCGACATCACTCCTGGAAACAGAATTCATTTATTATTAATGTAAAGTAAAAAAAAATAAACCACAGTCAGAGTAATTATTTTTGAAGTGGAGAAGTACATTACATACTTTTTTCTGAGTTTCAGAGCATCCCTGTGTAAAAAAGATGGTTAAATCAAAGCCTTTCCACGTGGGACTGTGTTCATTATAATCTTTATTACATTTTTCAACAGCAAAAAAAAAAAAAAACTGTTCCTCAGGCTGTGGATTCATGACTCAAAGCTCAAATCCATTTAAATTGGGTTTCTATTCATCCGCTTCTCACCAAAACAATAATTTCATTAAAACCTAAATATTGTAGATATAATAGTTTTAAGAGCGTTCTGTGTAATATTTTCATGCTTTTTAATGATTCAGTTAATCCAGTGACTGCGATTCAGAGTCAACGAGCTAAACATCTCATCGCAACCTGAACGCCGCATTAAAAACATCCAAACCTAATGCACGCCCAGGAGAACGCTTTGATGGTTCAGACCTGACAACAATTTGGGGAAATGGTTCTTTTAATGTGTCACTTCAAAGTACAAGGCACTCAAGTCAAAGAAAATGAGGAGCTGTGTTTTGGTATTATGAGAGGAAATCATGTAAGACGCTGGAAATCATTTGCAATACTGGAAATGGTTTTAGACTGAAGCAGTGCAGGCTCTGACTCTTTGAAGAGAGACTCGCTGTAATTACAACTTTTGGAAAGTTTGTAAGTATTGCTGTGGAAACCATGAAGTGGACTGGTCCCTTTAACCCAGTTAGTGAAAGGAGGATTGACACCAACACACACATTTCTCATATTGACATCCTCCATCAGGAATCATTGAAGTCCACCAGGAATAAATGATGTGCTTTTAATCCTTTTACATCACATCGTTAGTCGTATTGTTCACTTATTTAATTAAGCAAAAAAAAAAAAAGGCAAAAATTCAATGTGTTGTTATTATAATTTTATGTCAAAGTTCAATCACGTTACCTTGCTGGTTAAAAAACTATTTTTATTTAAATCACTTTAATCTTCTTGTCTAGATCAATTCCAACCAATAGTATCTTTCCATCTCCCTGTCAATCAACCTGCTGTTAGCAGCACAGTTCAGATTGCCACCAGAAGACACTGACAGTAGTAGCAGAGTAGTAGCAGCTGTGGTAGTAATCAGTAGTTTGTTGGAACAGTACCATTAGTTATTACGTAGGGTACTTAGTAATGTTAGCTAGCTTGCTATGGTAATTGATTGTGTGTCAATGATCCAATCAAATTCCTCCAAACATTTTGTCCCACCTACATATCCTTTTTTTACTGGAAATACACCATGATACAGAAGTTTGATCCTCTGGAGCTAATGTTTCAGGTGGACTTTAATGATTGGACATTATCACAGGTGATCTATGAGATCAAGAACAACAACAACAAAAACCCAGCCTGTCTGTCCAGACCAAAGTACTGAGCAGACAGTCATTATAGGAATAGTGTGTGTTGATATGGAGAATCTATGAACAAAGACTGAATATATTATTAACACTATGTTTTCATCAGTATATAATCACCTGAAAACCACAATTGTTGTGCTTTTGATACCTTACAATGAGCTCTTTATATCTATATAGGGAGCAGGTCCTCTTTCATGGAGGCAGCCATCTTGCACCAACATGTTTCTACAGTAGCCCAGAATGGACAAACTAGCCCCTTTCAAGTTTTAACATTGAAGTAACAGCTTCATCTTGGTGATGCTACAGCATCGTTCACACTCAGGAGAAGAAAGAAGAGGAATCAGAGGTTGGTTGCTGGTGCTGGTTAACAACTGTTTGAGAATGAAATGTTTCATTCATGTTTGGAAATTTTAGCTGGTTGCACTTCTGTTAAATCTTAACTGCTGGTCTTTTAAGCAACAACTAATCAAAATCAGCTCACAAAACAAAAAAAGATCTGAACTCTGTCTACTTTTTTTAAGGCTTTCAGCTGCATCTTGTACAAACCTCTAGTGTTCAATCTTGGGACCGTCTTCAAAACCTTCTTAGGTCAAGTGACAGCTGAGTCAGATCTATGTCTGATGTTATGAGTGGACCTTGAGATAGGATTATTGGATTCTCAGTCATCCAGGTCATGGGTATCCAAACATCACTGAATCTGGGTCAACTACACGGTTTCAGATTCTTGAAGATGTTTCGCCTCTTCTCTGAGAGGTTTCTTTTTTCTGTATCTCAGGTGATAAACAGTTAGCTTCTCTTAGCACAGAGCGTCAGGAACAGCTCACATGACTCACTCCAAAGGTCAAACAACAGAAACAAACCTACCAGGTTCCTACAGCTCACCAATTAACACTTTATATCTCATGTGTTTAATCTGTACTGAAGTCAAAGTGGAAAAACAATAAGTTGTGCTTTTCAGTGATGATCGGGAGTCTGAACCTGACCATGGGGTTACCAGGCAACCAGTGTGCAAATGAAAGTGTAAATTAGTGGTTTTAGATGTCATAGAGGGGCCTGACTAGCTGTTTACCCTCATTTCAAGATAATATTAGCTTTGTTTTTAGAACAATATCAGACTGGTATCAATCTTTTTTAAACTCCCCAGCAAACTGTTCAGCTTTGTGACAGATGGATAAATTTAATATCATTAAGTTGACATCATTAGCTCCGCTTCACTGAAAACAAATGAACTGACCTCATCATGTATATTTATGAAACTTATATAACAGGGCCTCACCTATTTATTTGGTTTGTGAATAGTGAATGAATGAGAGTGAATGAGATGATTCCCCTTTGATATTAAAATATCTGACACCTCAGCAAACATCTTTATTTCAGACATCAGCTGCAGCTACATGAGGAGCATTATTATTACTCTGAGGTCTGAATTCCTTTACGTCTGAATCGCAGTCAGTGAGAGCACTGTCTCAGTGAGTGTTTTTTTAATTTCATTTGACTTGAGTTGTTTATTCACGTATATTGGATTGGTACCCATATTTTAAAGTCAAACTTGTGAAAAAAGACAGAACCTCTGCAGCTCCTCTGTAACACTTGTGAAACTCAGATACACTCTGGTGCACAAGCGCTTTACACGATCAAAGCAGAGAGTTCCAGAGAAGTAAATCTCCTCGCTGTTCACAGCTCTGCAGCCTGTCATCTTTGAAGTCCCAGCGCCGGGTGTCACGGCAGCCGGAGAGACTAAGTTTGCTTGAACGCTCTGATCTCTGCGGCCCTCTGAACGGCCATGGACTTTCTCCGCTGCACGGCCGACGCGGCGGCCTCCGTGATGCCGTGGTAACTGTCCGTCTCCTGAGAGTCCTCGCTGTTCTGCGACTTGGTGCTGTCCTGCGAGTCCGGCTTCTGCCTCATCGCCCGGCTCTGCTCCTCCTTCAGCTCCACGTAGGAGCGGGAGAAGGTGTGAAAGATGGAGGTGACGGGGAAGGCCATGAGGAGGATGCCGCTCAGGATGCTGCTGAGGGCCACCACCTGGCCGGGGATGCTCCTGGGCACCATGTCCCCGTAGCCGACCGTGGTCATGGAGATGACCGCCCACCAGTAGCTGCCGGGGATGCTGGTGAATTCCTGCTTGGCGCCCATTTCGCTCTCGGCCAGGAACACCAGCGGCGAGAAGAGAGCCATGGCCACGCACAGGAACAGCAGTAATAGGCCGAACTCCCGCGTACACCTTCTCACCGTCAGACCGAGTGTTTGCAAGCCCAGGGAGTGGCGGGCCAACCTCATGACGTAAAAGATGCGTAGCGCTCGGAGAACCCGGAGGACCAAGCCCACCTTCTCCAGGTAGTTGTTCCCTGAGCCTGTGGGCTTCTGCTCCATCGACAGAGAGTCTACGATGAGGGTGATGTAGTAGGGAAGGATGGCCACCACGTCGATGACGTTCAGAGGCGTACGCAGGAACATGCACTTGCTCTGAGTCTGGATGAAGCGCAGCAGGAACTCCAGGGAGAACCAGGCCACGCACACCGTCTCCAGAACAAAGATGTTGTAACACCTCTGGGAGCACTCACCCTGCAGAGAGACACAAAGAAAAAAAAAACAGACTTTAAGGGTAGTGGTACATTATGCAACTGCAAAAAACAACCTTCAGCAAGTTAGACAGGTGAAGTCCTAAAGCACTTCAGATCAAGATTACACACAGTCAGCAATTAAGAAGGTATTTCAAAGCCTGTTTGATTTGTGGGTTCGTCATTGACAGAGGAGGTTGGCGTCTTCAGATCTCCAATCAAAAATGTGAATGTATTCTCTCACAGAACAAAACACAAAAGGGAAGGTGCTGAAAGTTTCATGAAGGCTCTGATTACCTGATCCACTAACTCTCCGACACATGCGTCAAACTCCAAGGATCAAAAGGTAAAGAGCGTAAGATGCGCGGGCGATGTTGCGTACGAAATGAACTGTCAAAATGGGAGGGGGTGGGTCCTCGAGCTGAAATATTCTCTCTTTAATTGTAATGTGTTTTATCACAACTGCAGGAATAGCGTTCATAAATATTTGAAAATGTAATTATAAGAGATTACTTGGTTATTAAGTCAAAGTAACGCCTGAAGGAAACTGAAAGTGTGTGAATATCATTGTTCTGCTATTACTTAGTGTTATTAATGATGGAAAATATTCATTGCTTTGCTACAGTTAATTATGTGCAGATTAATTAAAACATTTGGAGACAATAAAACAGTAAAGAAAACTTTATTTGTCCATTATACTGTCCACTCCGTACAGACTGAAGGTGTTCGTGCCGAGTCTTTTGAGGTCGTGCGAAACCACACGGTGACATCAGCAGGACCTCGACAGGCATTGTGGTTTGTAAAGGTCGCCTCCACGTGTGAAGTGTGAACACGTAAGCAAACCATTTTCCTCCGCATTTGCTCAGTCAGCCTCATGCATTTTTAAGAGTATACACTCAGTTTTGCATATGGCATGTTTTTTTGCCCCAGAGACATCCAACTTGCTAAACCCATTAAGGACCATGTAAATGACTGATCGGCAAAGCTGGAGTTGCACTTTTTCGCACAGCACCAGCAGCAATAAACTTAGAAAGTGAAAGTTCACAAATAAAAGGAGAGGAAATAGGAATCATGTTAAGTACAGGGATGTGAAAAAATAGTGGCTATGAGCGGTCTGGGCTAATCCGCCAAACTGTGCACTCCGCTGCTATTAGTATTGTGGTAGAGCCGAGCACAGCTGGAAACCACCCTCTGCGACTGGTGAAAGCAGTTTCAAACATACTCCCATTTTTATTTCTATACCCGCCCATCCATTACAGGGTCATGGGGGAGCTGGCGAGCTGGCAATGGGAGAGAGGCAGGGTTACACCTTGAACAGATCACCAGTCCATCACAGAGACAATGCAGAGAAACAAAATGCTATGCACACTCACGGCCAATTTACAATGCACAGCTTGACCTCTAAGCAGTGGGAGAAAGCCAGAGTACCCAGGGGAAAAAGCACATGCAAGTCCACACATGAAGGCTCAAGTCAAGATTTGAAGCAGGGACCTACTAGCGATGAGGCGATAGTGCTACCACTGCACCACAGTGACCTTTCAGTTTGGAGTTTGTTCTCCCTATGCCTGTGTGGGATTTCTCTGGGTACTCTGGTTTCCTCTCATAGTCCAAACACATGTTTGTTTGAGGGAATTGATTACTCTGTACTGACCGTAGGGGTAAGTGAGCATGGTTTGTCTCAGCATGGGTCCACCCTGTGATGGACTGGCATCCCATTAAGGGAAGACTCCACCTCTCGCCCAATGCCAGCCGGGATAGGCTCCATCCCCTCCTTCAACCCAACTGGATAAGTGGGTATAGAAGATGCTGGATGGAAGTTTTGTTCGAAAGTGGCACCTAAACCCCAGCTAGAACTACCCTCTAGTTTACAGTCATAATAAACAATCATACACATAGTGATTGACAGCAAAGGGAAGAGATTAATATTCTGAGAAAAAAACTAAACTACTTCATAATAAAAAAAAAAACATCTCACATTTGCAAGAAAAAACACATTAAATATTAAAATGATTAAAAGGCCGCTCAGCTGAATCCACCACCACCACCACAGATTGTCAGTATTCTGCCTGCAGTGAATGACCTCATTATGCTTTACTTAACAACTATACTTTACTTTCCAATCAACAAGTACGCAGGGTTTTAGCATATTATCGTCATATTATCCTTACAATCAGGACTTAGAAGAGCTGAGCTGATTGAGAAGAAAGAAACACACTGATTTTAATGAGCTGAAAGCTTTGTGTGTTGGAATTACAACACAATGGATGGATGAATGATATCATTGGTTACAACAATTGGGAAATCAGTTGGGATGTGTGGTACAGTGGGACACAATATAATAAAAAATCAGTTAATGAATCCCTCCCATAGACTGTTCATAGAATGGACAAAGACGTTACCAGTTGGGAACTTTGAGGACCGGAGTTTGGTATTTTAACGTCGTCAAGTTGGGTTTGTGGAGCCAGAAGTGACCATATATGGATAAAAAGGGAAGAATGAGGAGGCGGGTCTGACTCTGTCCAGTGTGTGTGACCCATTAATCAAACTAACCACGCCCCTAAATCTTCCTCTTCTTGAAGCCTAATATCTCCTTAATAATGAAATGATTTTCAGATGGACCAGATCACTGAGAAATAGAGTTGACTTTATCTAATGACATCAGATTGACTTGTGGAAAAATGTGTTGACTGAGTATTTCAGGATTCAAAATGACCATTTTTTTTTTACCTGAATTCAATTGGAGCCAGAAGTTTTCTGGGGCATCATCTAGTGGCCATCAGTGCTACTGCACTAATTTGAACTTGAGAACTGGTTTCTTCATCCATTTCTATATACAGTCCATCCTCGAGGTGCAATATCTGTGGTTAATCCAACCATGTTAATTAAACGTCACTAAAACCCCAAGGGGTCATTATTCAAGAACTATAAATTTATTTATTTTATTTTATTTAACCTTTGACCAGGAAGTCATTGAGAATAAAATTCTCTTTTCCAAGGGAGACCTGGCCAAGACAACGCACCATCACATGAGGCAATTATGACAATAAGTCCATCAGGTAGATGTGGAGATATTTCACACTTAGTGGAACACTGACCTGCTGTTGACATCAGAGGAAAAGGGGAATTAGGATTCATGAACATATGCATCATATTTCATGACACTTCATTCAACAGTAAGCGAAAAAATGAAACCTTAAGGTGGTACAGGAGAAACGTTTCAGTAGATTACCAAGTCAGTAGGGTTTATCCTCTGGGTACGATGTATGCCTGAACCAAAGCTCCTCTCAATCCAATAGTAGGATTTTTTCTTTAGTCTATAGCACAATGTTGGACTGACCTACACTCCCAATGTTAAAAATAGTAAGTTGTATGTTTTGCTATTAAAGGGTTAAGCAGAATACAAGTAACAAAGTAACATATGATGTCTCTGAATGACTCAGATTTGATCGAACATGAAGAGAAGCATGTTTCAGTCTTCAGAGGTTTGGAGCTAATTTTGTGTCGTCTGTCTCTGGAGAACCAGAGAAGAGAATAAAATCACTTTTAACATCACATTTTTATTTTGTGTCTCTGCAACTACACAGGACACCAAAGCCAATTCATCATTTTGTACACATTGTATACACCTAAGGGTCATGATGCAAACTTTAACAAAGCCAGAGTCTCAGAGAGGAAAGGAAAGGAGAGGATGGGATCGTTTGGACACATTTCTGTGCAGAACCTCAACAAAAGTGGTTGTAAAAAACTGACTGAGGTGTCGCTGCAGGCGTGGGTATATCTGCCTCCCCTGACACCAAAACACACAGCATCTTATTTCCGATTTGTCAGAGTTGCATCAGAAAGTATAAACTGGCTTAACTTCACAGTTAAACTAAAATCTACAAAAGGGAGTCGGTTGTGTGCCTCAGCACAGCTCCATATTCCCCAGCCAGCTGCTAAGCAAGCTTTGGCTTCAAACTGTAACTCTGAAAAAATACAGTGACTACTTTGTTAAGAGCAGACTGTCAGCTTCATTTTCAGGAGATTTTTAGCCAAATTGGACGAGAAATTTGAAACAAAAATTGTCTTTGTTCATATTCTCCCTCCTCAGAAACATTTGGAGAGAAGCTCAGAAACACTGCAGAGTAGAAGTGGATCCTGTTAAACAGTCTGTGTTCAGTCTGTGCTGCAGTCATGTGAAGAGCAATCCACAGTCCAAGGAAACTGTTGTTTTTGGACATATTTGAACAAAGCAAACATTTGATCCTCTGCCCACAGACAGAGGTGATAAACCTTTTTCAGTCACTTTGTCAAGTTATGAAAAGATGTAAAAGTCTTAAGGCCAGTTCATACTTTCCGTGTCTGCATGTGCGCGTTGGTGTGCGAGGGTCCGTGTGACGTAAATCTCGTCATCGAACACATCAGCAAGTGCTCGAGCGGATGGACGTAGACAGGCGCGGAGGCGTCCGCATGCAGCTCAAAAAATGTGACCGCTTCGCCTGGGCGCATGTGTGAAAATTAATACAAGTAACTGCACTGCGCTTGCGCCAGCATATCAACGTGGACGCCTTCGAGGAGAGACTTTGCGAGGAGGTTTGCCGGTACCAAAACCTTTACAACACAGCTTTGAGGGAATTCAAAGACACACACGGCGCACGTCTGCCAGGCGCACTAGCAAGCTACAAAAATGAAGTATGAGTTGAGCGCATCCGCAGAGCGGGAGTCTGCGAGTAGTGCGCGCCCCCTTTGCGGAAAGTATGAATTGGCCTTTACATGGAAAAAGAAACTACACCTTTGGTATCAAAGCTGGTTTTGCCCCTTTAGCAAAAATAGATCTTTGTTGGTGATAATTGTAATTGTCCACCAGTCTTGGATGTTGCTTCTGAAACATCTGACCACTCATCCTTGAAAAATTCCCTAAGTTGCAAGATGTTTGAGGGTAAACTTGCCTGTTTCAAATCTTCATCTCTACTATTTCTACAAACTTTTCTTGATTCATTTCTTTTATTTGAGTCATTTTCAAGCATCTTGTTAAAAGTCCAGGGTTTTTTTTGTTTTTCTGATCTGTTTATCTATTTCAATTCTGACAACAAAATGTCAATTTGTTCCATAACTATAACCAACTCTACACAGTAAAATCTAAATGTCCAAATAGCATCAATATCAAATTTGTAGTTTCTTTAACTGGTCGTTACTCAAACTGTTCTGATTCCCACTTTACGTGCTCCTGTGGTAAACCAGTGGATGTTGTAGTTTCCTGTAGCTAAACCCAAAAACAAATAAATACACCACTGCCCAAATCCTTAAGAAAGTCCATCCTTTTCACATGAAACATTTCCTTCAGTGTACACCTGGGCTGGATCGGCTGCTTTATTGTCTCATCTCAGTGCTTGCTCCCAGGGGGATCGGCCGGGGCTTCCCACCTCGCTCTGCCTTTGATGGTGTTGCAAGGGTCTGATCTTGCAATACTAGAATTGGATGATACCAAATTTGAATTGTTAATGCTTGTGTACAGCATTGTGGCTGACTACGCTGTCTTTTTAAAGTGCTCTATAAATAAAGTCGAAAATTGAATTGAAGTGAATTGAATTGAATCTCATAGACGCACATGCAGCAGCATCATCGTCTGGCAGCTGAAACAGACTGAATCTGGTGGAGCTGGTCTCTGTGAATTTAAGGGAACTGTAAAGGACTTGTTGCCTCATCCGACTCCAGATGCCATGACAGACTTTTATCACTGCAGCCTGATTGATGTTGCTCAGTGTGCTCTATCTTCAAGCCTTATGTTTGAATTTTTTCAGTTTACATTTGTCATTGTGCACTAGCTACACTTTCCAACATGCACATGTAATCTCCTTGCAAAATGCATAGTTCATTCTGTTTCATAGTCTGTATTTCTATTGTATATTTTCCTTGATTTATATATTTTTTGGCTTGTATTGGAGGGACAGGAAATGTGGGTAGAAGAGTGGGGGGATGATTTGCAGTAAATGGAAATGGGCTGGAATCGAACTCATCACCACTGCGTCAGGGATTATTGTATTTTTACACAATTTGTTTGGTTCATTGTGGACAGCAAAGTAAGAATTTCATTGTACAGATAAACCTGTTTCCTCACTGTATCTATTACAATAAAGTCTTTAAACCTTGAATCTTAAATGTTTGTAATGTTCTTAGAAACATGCACTTACTTATTTACGTGTTTAAAACTGTTCATTTGTGTTTATTACTGTGTTGTTTTAACAGTTTGAGCTGCTGCCAGGACACTCATGTAAAAAATAGGTGAGATAAAACTAACATAAAACAGACTAACCACTATGTTTCACTATGTTTATGTGTCATCCTGATCCTTCGTGTCACACTTGTAACTGATACAATCCCTTTCTTTGAATTTGACCTGCATATTTGTATTGTTCTCTGTCAGAGGCTTTCTGGCTGAGTGCATTTCCCAGCTGCCTCCCGTCTCCACGCTGAATAGCCTCCGACGTGCGCAGATGTACCGCCGAGGATCAAATTAAAAACACACAATTATCCGTCTCAGCAATCAGGAGGACTCTGACCCTGTCGCAGCTGAAGACAACCATGCAAACCAAACAATGCAACAAGCGACGGCTCCACTCTGATCTGCACCGATCATCTGGAGTGATTCAACAAACAGACTTGGAGTGCTGCGCCGGGCGGTTCGGTCCTCGGCACACCCAGGCTTTTAATGGATCTATTTACCGCCCTCGTTTGCTCACCTCGCTGGGCTGCACAGTGTCTGTGTGAGCTTGTTCTGCCGCACAGATTGAGTTTCAACATTTTCCCCCTGTCGTCCAGAAACTGTCTCCATCTCCCGCTTCATGAAACAACAATCTCTTTCCAGAATAATGATCCTCAGATTTTAAAGGTCAACATATTCTCCAACAGATGAATGGACTTTTTCTAGACAAGCGCCTAATGGCTGGGTTAGTTTATATAAGAGGCAGTGGTTATAAAATGTTGTAATTTCAGAAATCAAAAGCAATAATGTGCCAAGATTAGAAAAGCGAGGAGTTGATAATCCAATGACCACTGAATTTATAATGAGTTAAAGGGGTTGTACAATGGTGCTGTGTGGGTGAGAGGCAGAGTACACCCTGGACAGGTCACCAGTTTGTTTTACATATTACACACAATATATTTTAAAAGACAGACTGACAATAGCTACATACAGATTTAAGCCATACTGTGCTTTGTCTATATCTATATCTATATTCTAAATACAGAATTTATTTTTCATCTACCGTATTTTCCGGACTATTAAGCGCACCTGTCTATAAGCCGCTATTGAAGATATTCGAACAGTTTCATGTGGTCCACTCTGACCGGGTCTGATGTGACGACGCTAAATGTATCGGCGGCGCGGAGCTTGCTAGCTTGTAAAAAGTGTTTAAGTTCAAAGCGTCGGAAAAAAGTAGCGGCTTATAGTCTGGAAAATACGGTAACAAACACTCAATAAATACACAAATTATCAGATTAGACTTCAAGAGTAGTTTTTGAAGGTGTAATGTGAGTTACATGTAAATACTGTAATAGAGACGGTATAAAGGTTCATGAAGTGCATGCGAAAAAAATTCAGCAATTTGAAAAAAACTGTTATGGGGCAGCAAGGTGGTGCACAGCAAGAAGGTTGGGGGTTCGAATCTCAGCTCTGGCCTTTCTATGTGGAGTTTGCATGTCCTCCCTGTGTGTGTGGCCTTTTTCCAGGCACTCCAGTTTCCTCCCACAGCCCAAAGACATGCTTGTTAGGTGGATTGATTACTCTAACATTGACCATAGGTGTGAGTGGGAGTGTGAATGGTGTTATCTATGTTAGGCTGATAGGCTGTACTCCACCTCCTGCCCAATGACAGCTGGGATAGGCATCAGCTGCGACCCAAGTGTGGAAAAGCAGGTATAGAAGATGACTGACTGTTATGGACTGAACACTGTTGCCCTCTTGTGGTAATGTAGCAGCACTATCGGACCAAAATTGAATCTTTCTTCCTCATACCCCTTCTCAAAAAATATCTACTGTGTACTTGTACTTTACTTTACACCTCAGCCTGCTAGTGTGGCAGTTCTGCACTTGTTAATAACAGCCACCATCGACACTGCAAGCAATCAAGAGTGTAAATGACAATGTCTGAACAAAGTGTACAAAAAGATCTGAGCAGTCGCACATTCATCCATTAAAGTTTGTAGGGATCAGTAATTAAAGTACAACAGGTTCATAGTTTTGAAACAAGGCTTTAATATTTTGGTCAAGCTGTGAATGATCAGATGTTATTTTTACGTGTCGGATAAATACTAAATGAGTATTTTGATAAACATAAGTATCAGATTGGCTTAAGTACTAGGATCAAAAATGCAATCAGGACATGTCTACTAATTACTAATCCTAACACCAAAACAAGCCTGATTCATTACATCATCTTGTGCAATTGTGTGAAGTACCAAACAGTGTGAGCGCCTGCTGAAATAAATCAAAGAAGTACCGGCTGAAATTGACTAGTCTCAACAGACCTGAATCACCAGTTCTTTTTCAATTAGCGTCTGATAAATCCTCAGTGCAGGAAACTAAAGCAGTGCAGCTTTGTCAGACTTTTTGGCTGAAGCATCTCCCCAGTCGCTTCAGCGTGCCACTCACTGGCCTCTCTCTGTATCCGGGTTAGATTAGGTTTGTTTGGCCGGGATCAATTTCAGCTTGGCCCCTGATCCCGCTGGTCTATTAATGGACCTACTGTCTTTTTAACACCGGGAAAGAAAGAGGTGTGAATTTGCACTTACTCATAATGTGATGTTTACTCCATTGTGAAAACATTTGTGCTGGTGAAATGCCCAGACTGTCACACTGCAGCCAGCTCCCTATTGAAAGACAATGTCTGATCTCTGTTTAATTAAGGAATAAGGAAATAAAAAAAAAATTAGGAAGAAGGAAGGAGGTGATGAATAAAACAAGTGAAAATTTATTTATTTCTCTGAATTATCAGATTCTCTTAAGCAATCTGTCTTTCAAACATATGAGCAGATTTTTGACTATAGCTGTTGTCCTTTAAGTTGAATATGACTGTAGGCTTAATATATATGTTGAGTCCAGGTGACTTATTTTCAACTTTACTGTATTTCTAGTGAGGTTTTGCTGAAGCTTCAGAAAGCTTTAATTACCAGCTCAAAGCATCTGACTTACTCTACAGATCAGCACAAATTCTTCCCCTTAGGAAAACATATGGTATTTCCTAAACATAAGTTTAAGTAAGTCACCTCACAACACCTCCTCACTAACAAACACACACCAGTTGCCACAAACACAACCACGAGGCGTGCACAGAAATCCACACAGATGCTTCTGTCCCGTTGCTATCTCAGTTTACATGATTAGCATATTCTCTGTTTTATCAGCAGTAATGAATTCATAACTGTGGAAATTTATTTTTGTCCTCAGAGATCACACAGATTTCAAGTCAGCACAAAAGCGGATTTGAACTTGTCTTAATCAAATCAAAACAAATCTTGATATGAGCTGTTTCATTCATTAATTGGTTCGTTGTTTATTTTTCTGCACATTGTACTTTAACTCTGTGTTTGCCTCTTGTCTCCCTATTATTCTGAGGAAGCCATAACACCTTTACATAGCTAACCTTACAATGGATGCATGTGTGATGATGGATGGCACAAAAGCCATCATGCTAATGTAAGGGAAGCTACTTTTCTTACCTGTGTGGCATCAATTAACAAGGCAACTCACAGTTTTAAAATAGATAGAAAATGGTAATGAAGCAAAATATGTTCAAATGATTATGGGAATTAGCTGAAATTAGATTTTGAAGGCCAACCTCTGCAAACTGTTAGACTTTATATTGCCATATATTTACCTGATCAACCATCCCCAACACGCTTTGAAAGAATACTTTACAAAGACGTGAGGGCCTGGAGCTGCACTGCTGTCTCTCATTTCGAGGGTGGGCTTAGCAAGCTGAGAGGGAACCAATCACAGAAGTCGAATGTAATGCACAAAGTGTGAGACGCGACACCGGATATGACGTTAGCGTATTCTGTCAAATGGTGTAGCGCGTGTAGCCGCACCACGAAAACAAACGAGTGGAGCTATGGCAAACGGAGGAGAGAGGACTAACATTAACGACAGCTGTTGATTTAGAGATTCTATATTTTCCAGTTTTTGCAAAACCGAAGCTAGAGCAGGAGTAAACACTTGTACGGCAGCCATGTCCGAC
>OOFC01048062.1:0-13379 GCA_900323345.1 Pseudochromis fuscus
CATAGTTTACATCAGCACATCCTCCCAGATACACTGTTACACTGACAACATGACAAAGCATTTTGACTGTCATGTGGGTACACAATGACGCAAGGACTTGTCATTCTGAGGCACTGACATGTTCATTGACACAGAGATTTACTTTTCAGAGATGAACTGAGGATTTTGAACAAGAGACTGAGTTTTGCAGGTAATCCATGATGTTTTACTAGTTGTACAAATTGTTCTGAGAAATGTACTTACTGTTTCGCAAAGACCTGTTTCGAAGATGATTCAAGAAATACACCAAAGAGACTGAGAAAAACTATAATATGAAAAAGGTAACCATAACATTTTCCTAAAAATCTTCTCATTAGGTTAACTATTTCTGTTTTATTTTGCAATATGCAACATACTTCACCATCAAGCACATCAAGAGCTTAAACCTCCACCAAGGTATAATCCATCTGTATATGCTATAGATTGAACACTGTTGCCCTCTTGTGGTGAAATAGCAACACTATCTTTTTTAGTGGGATCTCACCCTCTGATCTTGCCCAAAGTTTAATCTTTTGTTCCTTGGGTAATATCACATCTCTCCAAAACAAATGATCAAGATCTCTTCATAGAGTTTTTCCTTATGTTGCTAAATGATTAAACAATGCACAGTAAAACATATCTCTTTGGCAGAGGTAATAATAACATGTATCAGTCCCTTTTGTTGGGGTAGGAAAATGTGACTGCAGCAGTTTCCTGTTTGTGTCCTGCTTCTAAACAGTTCTTCTGGGCAAACCATCACCCGGTCAGTGCAGCTATGTGCTCTGACAGAAGATATAAACACAGCCTCAAGCCATTCAGCGTCCACCAGACTTAGGCAAAAAAGGGTGATTGTGTTTTTTCTCCCCCAGCAGTCAATCAGCAGTGGTGTAGTGACGCTTATTGACAATGACACAACTAATGCAGCACTGCAGTCATATGGTTCAATAAAATTGCTCCTTCAAAACCCATCTGACAGGAGAACTTTGGTGGCAACAACAAGAGCTCGGTCAAGATCAACCAAGTCCATAGATCCAAAGTTCCCCCTGAATATTATGCAATTTTAATACAGATACAGGAAGTGCTTGTTTCAGGTTGCTGTTGGAGGGTCATACAGGTATAAATCTAACAGCACTGGAAATGTTTAAGCAAATGTGATCAGATCCTCTCTTATAGAGGTGCATCTTGCCCACTCAGTGAAATCTTTCTGTTCAGCTGATGTAAGAAACAGCACAGGATTAGTCCTGTGTCGAGGCATGCTTGACAAATGTCCCTCTGCTCTAGTGCCTGCAAGGGTTGAACCAGCAACCTTTGTGCTTCTAGTTGTGTCTAGCAGCAAAAACCAGTGCTTGTTATCGATACTTTTACTCACCATTGTGTGTCTAAACTAATTTTTCACCTGGTCCACCTGATTTGATTATGACAGACACCTTCAAAAGCCTCGCTGCACAGACTGATGGAGACAAAATGCTGTCAATGAGCTGCTTTGGGTTTTGCTTTGTGTGAAGCAGCTGTGGTTGGACGAGGAGAGTCAGTAAAACGTCAGCAGGAAACACTTGAAAGTTCCTCTTTGCTCCACTAGAGAGCACTGTTTGCATTTCAGTCGTGTGTGGGAATTGTTGAATTTTTTCCTTATTCTTTAGCACCTTAGGATGCATGAGCGTCTGCAGAGCTGGAGCGAGGGAAGCATAAACACATCGCAATATATATTATATCACTGAGCCGATGTGACAGGGAGCAGTAAACAGGAGTTAAGTCTAAGGGACAGACTAAGAGATAATGATGTCATTATGATAACCCAGTGTGGTCAGGAGTGAGTCCTGGTGTGTGCAGTTTGCATTTCTGTCATGCAAGCTCATTACACGCAAACACATCGGGAATACAGACACATATTCCCATCATAAACACACCCAGGATGTAATCTGGATGGAGTGTACATGCATTCACTCCCAAGCAGTGATTTGTAGTTTGTAGTCAGTACTGTGGTTGTGTCTTGGTATGCTCCAGCAGCAGTGTGTGATTGACAGATGAGGCTGCTTCCTGTTTGCACTGCTTGCATGTGTGTCAGTGTTTGTTTAGAAAAGAAAACAACACAGACTTTTTTTTCCCCCCTTTGCATTTAAAAAGCAGCAAAGCAGCACATCAGCCCCAAGCCACTGAAGGTGGACTCACTACATACATGGCACATGTACTCGATGTGACAGTCTCACACAAACACCCACACGAGCTGCTCTCCTTATTAGGCTTTGTAACACGGCGCTCGCATCACTAATGCACGCAAACACACCCCCTCCTGCCAAAGGCCCTTCAGGCAGATTCTGCACTTGTGTCACATCAGCTAATACTGATTCTTCAGATCTCACAACATGCTCGACTCCCCGTCGACTCGCCTGCTTCCCCTCGGATCCTTCACGTGGCTGCTGTGTGGGTCTGAAGGTATTTCATTCTCCTTTCATGTGCATATGTTTTCAGGCATAAACATGACAAAACCAACTGACAGCAACAATCAGTAAATGAAAATGGATTTGTACAGTGTCTTCTGTGCAGGTGAGTGAAAGTCAAAGTGCTTTCCAGGTGATCAGCGCTCGCTGAGAGAAACCAGACACAGTTTAGATAAGACAGAAATAAGAAATCACGGTGTTCAGCAGCATACATTCACATACATGTATTCACACAGATACACATATTCACACAAAAGACCTGTTATGAACATTACATACAGTAAATATAAAAATCCTCATGTTAAATATTAAAGATGTAATGAGATGGATATATTTAGTGAGCAAATGAACTGCAGAAAAGTTTGTAAGATATTTTTTTAAAGAAAAAAAAGATGGATGAAGCAACAACAAACCAATAACAACCTCAACGCCTGTCCAGGATCAAGCAGTGAGGAGATGAGGAGAATATATTTGTTTTTGTTTCATTTTTTTAAGAATCCAAAATTATAGAAAAGCTAACAAATTATAGAGCTATGGTGGCTCAGGTGGTAGAGCGGGTCGCCTGTGAATCATTAGGTCATGGATTCGATCCCCAGCTACTCCTGTCCAAAGTGTTGAAGTGTCTTTGGGCAAGACACTGAACCCTAAGTTGCTCCCAATGGTGGCTAGTGCCTTGCATGGCTCGGCAGCTCGGTAGCCATTGGTGTGAGTGTGTGTGTGAATGAGTTGCCTTGTAAAGCGCTCTGGGACTTAACCAACAAAAAATATACTTATGACAACCTGGCTTCAAAAAACTCCGATTGACTTCAATTCAAAAATCATTTTCATGCTCTTTCATACGCATGTTTCCCACAAGCCACTGTAATGTCATTAGCTTCTTATCAGTGGTCTGGTGGTCCATCAGCTCGAGTCTTGTGGAGTCAGGGTCAGGTCTCTGACAAGAACAGCAAGCGCCTGGAGAAGCTGGTTACTAAGGTCAGTGACAGGATAGAGACTGGACTCTGTGGGAACTGCACAACAACAATACTGAAAATCCTCTCCACAACATCCTGGCTGCACAGAGGAGCAGGTGCAGTGAACGGCTCACCTCAGTCCACTGTAGGACTGAGAGGGTCCACAGACATAAGACACTTCAAAAACCACTGATACAAACAAATCAATGATTCATACAGAGCAGAGAACTGTATGTGTGTACATGTGTCACTCCATTCAAGCAATGTCAAGCTAACAGTAAACAAATTTATGTCAAACTGTGAACTTCAACATGCAGATGAAATGTTTGGGGTGTGGCTGCCTACAAATAACATTATGATGAAACATCTGTAATGTTACCCTGTGGCCATCATAACGCCTTAACACCTGAAATACTGTGACCGTATATCGGTGGTGGGCCGTCAGGGCCAGCAAGGCCTTCTCTGCTGGCCTAACATAACCAGACATCATTATCATAATTATAATAAAAGTCAATTTAATTTTAAATCTATTTTTCCTAAATATATATATAATTATTCTCCATATTCTCTTCTCTTCATGTCGTATTATATCCATTTGGTTGCACTGCTTCCAGTGTTGTAGTTTTAGGTTAGAGTTTTTATCCAATCAGAATTCAGCTAGCTTGTGTCGGCAGGCTGTGTGAAATCTGCCCGAGGCCTTCAGAATCAGCAGTGCGGGCGTCTGTGACCTGTAAGTGAACAGGCACATAAAGTTGAGAGATAGTTGCAATAGCCAATCAGATCATGAGTTGGCGACAGTAAGGACAGCTAGAAGACACCACGTTGAACGTGACATGTACGCGTCTTGTGATTGGATACTTAAGGCCAAACGTCAGCCAGCGCTCGAGTGGACAGGCGCGGACAGAAGCGGAGCCCAAGCGGAGGCAGCGTTTTGCAGGTCAACAAAGCTACACCAGAGCCAGACCCTGACCTTTAGCAGAAAAATCTCATTTATCTCCTCACAATGGCTGAAGGAGAGGAAAACGTAGATTTGGTTACAGATATACTTGAAAGTCCATTTTCAAGACGGACCTTTCAAGAGAAGCTAGATCTCGTGAGAGGAGGTCGGCCGACCCCTGCGCTAGCTAACCTGACCCAAGCGGGGAAAGTTGGAAGTTTATCGTTGGAACTGAAACTGTAACCAAGTCATTGAAGTCTTCTTGAGGAAAGAAAGGAGAATGGACTTTGTGTTGAAATAAGTGTTTTGGGGGGACAGCCGTTTTGGTGAGTACAAACATTTTATTTATTTATTTTTTAATTTTTATTTCGTTCATATTAAATCAATGATCAGTAAGTCTTTTTCTATACCTGCTTCTCCACACTTGGGTCGCAGGGGTCTGCTGGAGCCTATCCCAGCTGTCATCGGGCAGGAAGTGGGGTCAACCTGGACAGGTTGCTAGCCTATCACAGGGCTAACATATAGACTAACAACCATTCACGCTCCCACTCACACCTACGATCAATTTAGTTTGATCAATTCACCTAACAAGCATGTCTTTGGACTGTGGGAGGAAGCCGGAGTACCCGGAGAAAACCCACCATGCACAGGGAGAACATGCACACTCCACACAGAAAGGCTCGAGCCAAGATTCGAACCCCAAACCTTCTTGCTGTGAGGCACAAGTGCTGACCACTGCACCACTGTGCTGCCTAATCAATGGTAAATAGATAAAATGACTAAATACAAAAATAATGAAAAAATAAATTCTTGCTCTTCTGCAGTGTGTAAATAATGTGCACTGGTGCAGCTGTGTGATTGTAGTGGAAGGACTCAAAGAGACTTGTGTCATTGTGTCGCTGTTGCATGTAGGCCTATTCTCAAGTTCATATGAAAAGATTTGTTTCTTTTATTTTCAATAAATAGTTGGTTTTGTGACCGTCTTGTTGTTCTTGTTATATTAAACTGCGATTTTGTAATTTAGCATACAATCTTGTTAAAGCTTGCCTACTCTTAGTGGACTTACTAAAACTTTGTGGACAGATGATCTTAAATTCCCTTTTTTTTAAAAAGTTTTGACAGTATCACGTATAGTGATGAGATTTAATTGCTGATGCGGGTTTATTGACGTCTAAATGCACCTGAAAATAGCCTGTGTTGTACATGATTAAGGTGATGCAATGCCCAGTAGTGCCTAGGTGTGCTTCTGTATGATTTCTCCAGCCGTGGTGTCATAAATGATGGTATTATGAGGGGTATTTATTCAAGTCGGACTAAGTGGGACATCACTGAAGGCCTAGGTGTGAAATGCACAGACCGCCACTGGAAGACACAAAGGTCCAGTCTGCTGAATAGAGAAGTGTGCATTAGTCTCTCTGTGTGTCTCAGACAGACAAATGGCTGCACTTTAACTTTTATGCTTGAGATGATAAGAAAGAAGATGTGGTGACCCACCGCACCTCAGCAGGATACAGTTTATTTTGAGGCTAGTTTCTCTTTCTGAACCTTTGAACCCAAACTGAAATTTTAATTTCATCCTGGATAACCTGTAAAAATGTATTATAGCATTCAGGCATTGATGTCACAGCTACCTCTGAAGGAGCATTGTGTTACAATGTGTTTGATCAGCATATGAAAGGAGCTGTTTCCTGATGACACCACCGAGGGGGAGCATATACCGACTGAAAAGTAAAGGCTCCAAAGAAAAAACTCGGGTTTGGAGATCAGCGGGGTGAAAGGATAAAACAAATGTCAGATCTGCTCACAACCAACATCATAAAGATGAGTTTAACCCCTGCCTTTTTCTGCATATATACTCATGGCTTTTATCAGGATGGTACAAACAGTTTTATACCTGCAGGTTTGATCTTGCAGCAGAACAAGCTTTTTTCTTTTCCATGCTTGTGAATGTGAAGCCTCTGGTTTTACAGAGAATATGCTGCAGTGTTGTGTTACTTTTGGTTGCACTAACAAGAGCACATTAGACACAAGACAACAGGAAATCAGTTTTCACCTGTAGGTTTTTAGCAAGTCACATCCCTTGTATCAGGGTATGGGCCCTTGGTCTGCAGGACCATGTGGACACTGAGTCTGGTAATGAAGTTGGAATTAATACATTTGTAACTTTTGATGTAAACAGGATATACGTGCATCGGTTATGATACTAACATGGTAACATATTAAGGAATAGACATGACAGAAGAAGTAACCACAGAAGCAGGATTTTTATCAGTGTAATTATAATGGCCCTTAACATCTCACACATATACGGCGTCTGTGATCCATGTATATATGAGACCTGAAGCAAACATCTCGCTTTGTTTATTGAAAATCTCCGCCATCATGCTGGGCAAAGCCCACTGGTACCTGGCCAAGTAGCAGTGGTCTTGACGTATGCGCTACCATTGGCTGAGGGTCATGGGTCATGTGACATCCAGTGGTAATATATCTGTGAATAGGCTTCACGAGAGTTTATTCCTCTTTAACTGATGTAGGTGGGAGTTCCTGATGATATCATGCATGAGGAGGAGTCGCTGCAGAGAGGACAGTTCAGTGCAGAGAGACCAGACAAGAGTGAAGCTGAGCTCAGGTGATCGGTGGTGGGGGAGCTGGCTGGTGATGAGTCCTGATGAACAAAGTGGTGGGGGACGCTTTAAGCAGGAGGCAGGCTGGGACCAGGATGCTGAACACAGCAAAAACCCAGGGTATAACTAGTACTAAATAAAATATACATCAAACAATATACAATTATTACATGAGACAGATTATAACATAAACAGCAATACATGGTGCTGGTTAAAAAAGATATAAAACTAAGATATCCATCTCTGAGGGTTGATCCTGAAGCACAATCTCTCCATCATGGATTTTTCATGAAGGTCTTGATTTTAAACATTTCAACCAATCAGAAAAGTTTCTTCTGAGTCACTGGAAACACCAGTGGAGATCCAGCCCTGAGCCGATGTGATGTCATCATCATGGCAGCCTAGTTGGCCATACAAAACCCTCACAACAGTTTTGGAACTAGTACATATAGGATAATATGCCTGATTTTTTTATGGGCTGTTAATATTACAAGCTATCAACCTATCTATGTATTGTTGTTATGTAGTGTTGTTGTTGGCAGCCATCTTGGTTTTAGTCTTAGTCTTTTGAATGAAAATGCTTCATAGTTGTAGTCACATTTTAGTCATTTCTAAATGTGATAGTTTTAGTCCAGTTTTAATCGACGAAAACTCAAAAGGTTTTAGTCTAATTTTGTAAAAAAAAAAAAAAAAAAAAAAGCATTATTCTTTTAACAAATTCACTTAGGTCATGTACTCAAAATTGGAGTCAAGGTTGACAGCTTGTATCAATGTTGCAATTCATAAAACAACAGTCAACCTTAATGCTTTTGCATCATAACCAGATTCCTTACTGACTGTTAGCTCCAGCTGAGACTTTCCCATTGATGGAGATGCTGCTGCTGTGCTGTACTTCATTCATTGCTTCCAACCCCCCTGCCGTGGTCCATCAATTGATTAATAAACTAATTTGCGTGTCTGTGTGTGAGTAGTGACCGCAGGTGTGTTGTGCAGAATGTGCGCTGCATGTCAGGTGGTGGGCGTCACCAAACCAGGACAGGATGCAGCAGCATTGCTGATACTTTTTAGCTTTTGACAGACAGCTAAGACGCACAATTGGCAGACATGTCCTGCATTTTGAACGTCTCACAGACCACACACTAACATTTTCATCCAGTGTCGTCTTGTCAAAACTCACACACGTCTCGTCATGTTTTAGTCATCGAAGAGTCATTTTTGCTGCTCACCATCTCATTATCGTCATGAAAAAAAGGGGTGTTAACGAAGTAATTTTTGTCATCGTCACCGCTGACCAACAGTGTTGTGAATGTAACTAGCACTGGTAGAAGACTGTACAATATGAGCAAGAGAGAGGCTGAAGCCAAGGGAGACAAGAGAGACACATACAACACAGAGACAACAAGGAAGGGGAGACAACAGACAGATGGACATAGGAACATGGCAGAAAGTGACTAAATGTCTAAATGACCCACGATTTGGACAGAATCCTGAAGCAAAATGTGCTGAACACACCCAAAGAAACTCTTACTCAAGACCAGTTCAAACAAGTCTCAAAAAAAGAAAGAAAAAAAGTCACTTGCAAATTAAGTCGATGTAAATAACTGCAGAGCACAGTCAGCAAAGAGCCCACAAGTGACAACTTTTGCAGACACAAGGAGTCATACTTGTGTTTGTGCATTCAGCTGAGAGAAGATGTTTGCTGGTGCATCCAGACACAGAGCAGCACAGTGCAGGGCTCGCTGTCTTTTTACAAACACCCTGAACAGCAAGTTGGCTCGCTGGTCTTTGCACTTCAAGGCCAATTGCCTTCATTCTACCAGACAAGCTCAATCAACCTTGGAGTCCATTTCAAATCATATTGACCCCGGGTCCATAACAAAAGCTTACACTATAGATAAGTGGGTGGGGAGGTCTCTGTAGGTGAGCAGGATGAGCGATGGGTCTGCCTGGGTGTCAACGTGCTGGTCAACCGACATTTGATCCGATAAAGAGTGAAAAAACAGCCGACATTGGAAGATGTTGCAGCTGTGTGTGTGTGTGTGTGTGTGTGTGTGTGTGTGTGTGCAGTGAAAGAGAAACTGACACAAAAACAGAATCAGATGATGAGTGATGATAACAGGCAGGGAACGCTGAATAAGACAACATTCATAAGTATCTTATCTGCCTCCAAATAAGAAGGAGCCCAGCTCAATATCTGGGAGAAAATATGACAGGAAGGATGATATGCATGAGCAGTAGACAGGCACACATCACACACAGGTATATAGCGTGTACTGAATGCTTGTGGTGCAGCATCAACACAATCCAGCAATTTTGTTGTCAATATAGGGTCTTTGATTATGGCAGAAGGTTTTTAATTGTAATTGTGATTGGTGGAATCAGCTGAAAGAGCTGTGGGTCAGTGATGGATAAAATGAAACTGTTATCTGACCCTCAGGTTTTCAATTTTCTATAATCTTTAGAATTCAAAGTTTCACTCAGTTTCATTTTCAGCTGCAGGAGGTTGGAGGACGTGAGGATGTTGCTCTGAACCGAGCTAGAGGTCTATTCTTTGGTGCAGACATTTACTGTAGGTGAGCTGCTGAAGGTGACCTCGGTTAGCAGCCAGGTCTTATGAAGCAGAGAGGTCAGCTAGTGGGGATGTGGGACCACCTTGTTCAGCTGCCAAAGTGAAGAAGGACAAACCAAAAAATCTTTAAATATTTAAGTTCCCAATTTCCCTGAGGTGTCCTCCCAAGGGATTATTAAAGTATCCATCCATCCATCCATCCATCCATCCAAGTAGGACTGTGGAGAATGCATATTTGCCGTCCACACGGAAGCGTCTTCAGACTTTCCCACTCTGGGACCCAGTTTCAAAAAGTATCCGTTTCAGCTGCCAAATCTCCATCTCTGTGTGGACGCAAAGCGTAAACGATAAAAAACTTTGCCATTTACACTGAAACCCGTCTCCGTGTGGACGGGGCCTTAGATGCTTTACAGCTAAAACAGAGGACACTGTATCCAATATAATAGGACATTTGTAGTTTGGAAGTTTAAAGTTCTGAATTGTTCTCCTTTTGTTTTTGTGGAACTGTACATTATGATTTGTGTAATGGTCTTTGAGCTCCTACAGGCACCATCAATTTAGTGTTGTGGGTGGGCACGCGCTGATTTTGTTACAGCACCCACGAAGCGTGCCAAGCAATCACAGAGATTGCCAAGTGTCAACCCCATACCAGGCAGGCCACAACACAAACTTCAGCTTCCAAAAAAATTGTATTTCATTCATAAAATTAATATAGACCATGCTTCATGCAATTTAGTGGATTATCTAAAAGTGTTTAAAAAAACCCGAACAAAAAACAAAACAAAAACTAAACACGCATCGGTGCATGCATCTACGTGAATTGTTTTACATTACGTCAGTCTTAACTCTGGCTGTTTGACGGATGGAAAAGGTGATTGTGCATCATGGACCTAAGAAGCCACCAGGTGTTTAGAAAGAGAAGGAAAGAAGAAGAGCCAAAGATAAAGGTATGCAGGTATCTGGAAATGAGTGACAGTGACATGTTAATTGCGCATGTAATGAAAGAGTAGCCTATAGGCTATGTATTTATTAGCCTCTTGCTAATATGTTGCCACTTAGCAGAAAATGACTGAATTTAGTTTTTAGTTTTGCAGAACTAGCAACTAATGGAATTTGAGGAATCATGTCATGCAATTAATTTCACCCACAGGTGTGTTTGTGTTTAACTGTGGAATTCCTAATGCTATACATGGGTCTATGGTAACTTAAATAACGTCTAATATATATTGACTTGACATTTTGCACGCTATATGTGATGTGGATTTTTGAAAAAATTGTAGTGTGTTATGCTCAGGACGGTTGGTGGTGCAGTGGTTAGCACTTGTGCTTCACAGCAAGAAGGTTTGGGGTTCGGATCTCAGCTCGGGCCTTTCTGTGTGGACTTTGCATGTCCTCCCTGTGCATGGTGGGTTTTCTCCGGGCACTCCGGCTTCCTCCCACAGTCCAAAGACATGCTTGTTAGGTGAATTGATCAAACTAAAATTGAGCGTAGGTGTGTGTGGGAGTGTGAATGGTTGTTTGTCTCTGTGTTAGCCCTGTGATAGGCTGGCAACCTGTCCAGGGTGTACCCCGCCTCCTGCCCAATGGCAGCTGGGATAGGCTCCAGCAGACCCCTGCGACCCAAGTGTTATGAAGCAAGTATAGATAATGACTGACTGATGTGCTCAGTTAATAGGATGTTAACAAATGTTAATAAACTGTACATTATGGTTTATTGTGATATAATTTACATAGGTATTTAATTTTATATTCAGGGGCACTAATGAAATTTTTGGGAGCAGCTCCCACTGGGCAAAATGAGCCATCTACCTCTGCAACCACACAGGCCTCTGCGATGCCCCAGGAGTTAATGAGGAGGAGTCATCTACATCTGCAGCCACATGTTTGCAGGACTTGTCAGGTGCTGATTGGCCTTCAATTCGGACGCAGCTGGTTTGCAGAGAACCAAGTGGGGTACCGTCAGATTTTGTTTTCCCCAGGAATAAGGTGGATGGAAGAAGTTGCCATCACCAATATTTCAAAAAGAAATTAGTTAATGGTGAAAAAAATTCCCAGAAGTTGGTTCGTTTCTTCTGAGAAAAACAACAGCCTTTTCTGTTTCTGCTGCAAACTATTTTCTAAGAGGACAGTTAACTTAACAAGCTCAGGCCTGACAGACTGGAAACATGCGTTATTTGCTCACCTCTCATGACAACAGTCCAGAACACCTAAAATCCATGAAAGTATGGAAAGAACTGTCAGTCAGGATAAAAAAGGGGGAAACAATTGATAACCAGGAGATGGCACTTCTTGAGGCTGAGAAGATGAGTTGAAGAGCAGTGTTGACACGTTTGACTGTGATCATGCAATCTCTAGCAGTGAGGAATTTGGCACTGAGGGGGCATACAGAAACGTACACACCATCTAATGGTAATTTTCTCAAAGAGGTGTGTTGGAAGAGGGACACACCTAAAACATGCAGGATAGCGGCTCTCTAGGACCAGGGTTGCAGACCCCTGGTCTATGTGATGTCAAGGCTTCGTTAGCCCAGAATTTTTTTAAAACTGAATGAGGCTAAAACAGAGATTATGTTGTTTGGAGGTGCCCTTGTGGACTTACGACCCCTCAAGGAGCATGTATGTCCCAAAGTCACCAGCCTTGGCTTCACCATAGACAGTGATTTTAAATTTGACAAACAGGTGAACAGCGTGGTGAAATCCTGTTTTTATCATCTTCGTCTTTGATAAAAAGTGAAACCGTTTTTATCTTTTAACCTCTTTGAACAGATCGTGCATGCTTTTATTTCAAGTCGTCTGGACTACTGCAACACCTTTTATGCAAATGTCAGCCACAGAGCCCTCTCTTGTTTGCAGTTAGTCCAGAACGCTGCTGCACGACTTTTTATAGGGGCCAATAAGCGGGAACACATTACCCCGATCCTTGCATCATTGCATTGGCTTCCTGTTAGTTTTCAAATTGATTTTAAGATTTTATTGTTTGTTTTTAAAGCTTTGAATGGACTGGCCCCACAGTAGATTAAGGACCTCAACCAAATTTATTCACCAGTGTGCGACTTGAGGTCCGAGGGCCAGCTCCAGCTCGTGGTACCTAGGGTGAGACTTAGGCCCCGTCCACACGGAGACGGATTTCAGTGTAAACGGCAAAGTTTTTTATCGTTTAGGCCTTGCGTCAACACGGAGACGGCGATTCGGCAGCCGAATCCGATACTTTTTGAAACCGGGTCCCAGCGTGGGAACTTATGAAGCCGCCACCCGCTGCGCTTTTATCTCCATGTGTGAATACACATTCTCCTGAAATGCTGCGGCCGTAGCCCCGCCTCTGACCCTTAACTCGCCTGCGCAACCCGGACAACAACAGTAAACATGGCGGAATACATCGTGGCGTTACTGTTGCAGCAGCTACTGGCTTTGTTTTGGCTTTTACAGCAAAATTTTCTCCACTGTACATATACCGTGAGCAACAAGTATGTGTTGTTATAGAGCTCTGAACGTCAGGTGACTGTTTTTGTTTATGCTGCTAAAATGAATGGCGACAGCGTCATCTTCAAGCTTTCAGAATTTACTGCGCATTTTAATCACATAGATATTGAACCATATCACACAAAACTTAATAGATTAACATAGTCGACCCCTACAATGCACACAACGTGCTTTTTACATCAATCAGTCAGCCACAACGAAGAAAACAGCTCCAGATTTACAGTCATCTACAACTACCTCATTAACTGTATCAGGTTTTTGTTCAGTCCATAATTCTCACCAAACCTGTCTTGACGTGAAGAGATCTCCAAAACACCGGATATGTCCATCCTGCAGAAAAATCATTAATGCTCAAAAAAAC
>OOFC01048063.1:0-29600 GCA_900323345.1 Pseudochromis fuscus
CCCGTCGTCTCCTCCCTCACCGCCAGGAAGAGGCGGACTCTCCTGGCGCACATAGAGACTCTGTTCGGCGACAGCGCGTGCCTCCACACCATGGTGCTGTTCAGCTGTGGTGACTGGCTGGGACGCACGCCCATCGAGGAGCACATCCTCAGGGGCGGGCGGGAGCTGCAGAGACTGCTCGAGTACTGTGGGAACTATTACCACGTCCTGGACAGTAAGACACCAGGCAAGGACAGGAGTGTGTCGGTCCTGCTGGACAAGATAGAGGAGATGATCAGGGAGAACGGTGACAAGGCCTTCCTCCCCATCCAGACCGAGTGGCGTAAGTCAAGCTTTTCCAATTCTTTATACATCTCAACACACCTACAAGGCTGAAGTCTGTGTGTCCGCTCTGTCACCACTAATATAATTTTGTTGCATTTGACAGTGAGCGAGGAGAGCTCCTACTCCTCTGACAACACCGAGCCTGAGGACGACTGTCGAGGATGCCAGCTACAGTGACCCGATCGCACTAAAGGGAAAGTTGTCCACCTCTTTTTTCTTGTTCTGAGTCTTCAATAGGCCCAAACATCACCTCATGTAACTTAAACCTCATCTAGATGTCCCTCTCTAACTCTGAAGAGTTTCAGGGAAAACAAAGTGTTTGGAAGAGGAGTCTCGTGATGAGTATCTCTTTGTAAGAAACGGAAAGACCAAACTCACTGTTCACTGAGCAAAGCTTTTAGCCTGGACTAACGGTGATTGAATAACCACGTCTGAGACTAAACGTTCAAAACAGGCTCCTCACACCCTAAGAGGGAGGAGAAATGCTTCAAGTGACGAGAGCTCAGATCCTGTTCAGCTCATGAGCATGTTCACAGAAATTCGCTGCTGCTAAAGAAACCTCGTTTCAACCATTTTTGCAAATCTATGTTCAGGCTGCACTGATAGGAAAGTTACAGAGTGAAATCCCAACCAAAAAGGTACATACTTACGAAAACAACAGATTTAAAAGTAGGATCATGTCCGTAACAGGACTAATGGTCTCAGTAAAATCTCTCAGCTTTTGTCCTTTATCATAACACGGCCCTGCTCTTCTGAAGCAGGAGCCGTTGCCACCATTCAGTTTGACTCAGCACGAATGTAGGTAAATAGTTTTAGTTGAAAGCAAAAGTACAGATTACCAAATCAATATGAGCAAAAAAGTAACCTTGAGTTGTTTGTGCACTTTGGTTTAAAAAAATATATATATATAGAAATTCTGATCTTTCATATGAGTGATATTGAAATTCTGATCATTAGGATTTGATTAGGTTCTGCTCAGGAAGTCAGGGTTGAATTGATTCCCCCGGGGAAAAATCTGGCTCATTTACAGAAATGCTGATTAATGCTGATTGCTGAACTGTGGATGTGAGTCATGTATTAATTATTTCTGAGTATTTGCTTTAGTTTGTAAAGTTAAAGAAAGTTGCACTTTGATTATTGTTGGTTTATTTGTGCAAAAATAATAATAATAATAATTGAATCTATCTAAAGCAGTATATAAGTACATTTTTGTCGCACCCCTGCTGTAGCTTTTGTGCTCGTGAGGAGCTCTAAAAACAGTTAGGCTGTATTGAAACTATGTGCAGCCTCAGATCCCTGTGGACAGCCCGGGCTGGCTCTGCCACGCTGTTTATGGTCATGCATCCAGTGCATATATCGACAAGGTAGATTCAGCTACGTGCCTCAGCATCAAAGCGTGAGAGTGGGAGTACAGCCCTGCAGCAGCAGCAGCGCAGTATCCTATAGGCTACATCAAGCTTTCGCATGCTACAGAAACAACATAACCTCATGAACCATTCAGGCTCACATAGGGCTTTTACTACCTGTCAACTTTTTCTACATCCTCGAAACACCCATTGCTGACATCAGTAGTGATGTTTTTAAAAAGAAGTAATATTATATAAATATATATTCAGCTGTCAGAGGCATGTTAAGACACCGCATGCAGATAAATGAGTGCCTATAGAGTTGAAGGCAACCTCACTTCTTATTCCTCTGACTCTTGCTTGAACAAGTCTATGTGAATTTCCAGTTTCACATCACATCCCTCGACCTTTACAACTGCAAAAAAGAAAAGAAAAAAGGTGGGTAAATAAATAAAGTTCCCACTCTGAAAGGTACAAATAGCATAAACGTGACCGATACCACTGCCATGCTGTAAAATTTAATTTTCTACAAACGATGTAGCCTACAAAAGAAAAACCCTGACACTGCTCCCTTCATGTTTTACTGCCTCTGTGCTTCATCTTAGTGACGTTAGGCTACCGCAGCACTTAGTGTGACAAGCATGACTTTAAAAATTTGATATGTTTCAAACATTCATTCGGAGTCTTCGAGTCCCACTCCACCTGTGAATATGTTGTTCAAGCAGTGTATATTTACAGTGTAAGATATGTTACATTGTAAGCTCTTAGCGAGGCATTTTGCACTGTGTACCACTTTACTGTAGCCAAAGTGACGTTAGTTACTGTGTGGTCCTTCCTATATGGTGATTGCATCATCAGTACTTTGTTCATCCTCAGACGACAATAAAAGATATGGATATATTGTTGTGTATTATTGCTTTTCGTCTTATTATTTAACTGTTGTTGCAGTTTGGGTTGGGCTTACTGCTTCATTACCATAGAGAGAAAAAAATCCTTATTCAACTACGATGAAGCCAACTACTTGACTTGTAGTGGCAGTTGTGCGTCAGTAGGTGGGAGTGTAGCCAGCAGAATAATGACTGGGAAGAATTGCATTAAGAAAAATAAAGGGGGTTACATAAAAAATGAATAAATAAAAAAAAGTCCAACTCTTTTATGCAGTGCCAGACAAAAAACGTAGTGGTCTGGCTCATCTAAAATATAGTATTACCCTTTAAAATGAGGCCATTTACACAGCGTTAGCCAAGATTTCTTTTCTAGGGGGAATGTTTTGCCCATTACCTCTGCACCATCTTGACACTGGCGTGCCTCCAGAGAGGTATGGATCGCCCCTGAGCTATCTGGACAAAAGCCCAGGCCAATTACAGCTTGCACACCTAGGACCAGCTGTAGGATGAATGCACACATTTTTGTGGGTAATATCCAAGCTGTGCCGAGGTCAGCACCAGTCAGCACTTTCTTTTTTACCCCCTCGCTCAAAAAGACTATGACAAATATGTCCTCTTTCAGGGCACCCACTCTGAACTGAAGCATTTTAATGTAATAATCAGTAGATTGTCAAAACATGACTTTAAAACTGGTTTCCCGTGTAGTTAGAAATAGTATTGTTAACTTCACATGACTGCCACTTGATTGAAAACGCATGTGTGTGCAGCATGCTGCCGGTCAGGCGACCTCCATTACCCTCTTCCCGGTTTGTTTTAAAGAGGCTCTGTGCTCCTGTTGTGATGATACATTGTGGACATAATGTTGCACAATTTCTGCATCATGTACAAATCATCTGCACACTTCTGACCTAATTAAACTTGCTTTGGTCTCAGCAGAGTTCATGTTACGCTACCTCACACAAGGAATAACACAAACCAGTGGAATTAAGATTAAGACTCTTTATTGAGAGATTGGTAATACAGTCAGTCTGGTTATACTACAACATACACATTAAAACTTTAAAAAGACATACTGTCAAGTTAGAGGTCCAGATACAGGGAGAAAAATAATATTACATACAAGCAAGATCACACAAGTTTATATACTGAATGGAAAATGCATAGTTTCCATGTAACAACATTACTTAAGTATATTTAATACCAGTGTAGGATACATACAAGGTGATATTCTGGCAAGCATTTTTATTGGATTATACATCCAAGACATGCTGCGTGGAGAGAGCATACACATACTATACTGATGCTTGTTTTATTATTAAAATATAATCTGAGCCCATGTTCTCTTTACACACCATCTGCTGCTACGAGCTCCAACCACTAGGGGTCAGCACTAACACCTTTTCTGAGCCTGGTCACACGGACTTCCTCAATCAGCTCTTTGAGGTACTCGATCTCCCTGGCCATGGATTCAGCCTTCTCAGTCAGCTCCATGTTCTTCCTCTCCAGCATGGTGTGCTCTGTGAGGAGGGAATCCTGTTCTGCCCTCTTCTTCTGCCTGTACCGTGTGGCAGCAGTTTTATTCTGCTCCATCTTCTTCTGCTTCTTGTCCTTTGGTGCCTTCAGAGTTGCCCTTTCAGATCCGCCGGCGCCTCGGGGGGACTTGACTTTGACACTGGCGACACTGGGAGAGGGGGGACTGGCTTTGTATTTCGGCTCAGGGTAGGGTCTGCTTCTGGAGGACCTTTGTGGAGGGGAGGCTGGTGGGGAGCAGCGAATGACCTCTGGTGTGGCGGCCATCCCGACTTCGTTTTTGGGAGCCAGAACAAGGACGATGCGAGTTGGTGGGAGGGAGAGTACGAGCCTTGGGAGCTGAGTTACCACAGAGGCAACCACCGGCTTTACCTCTGTCTCAGACACATCCACTTCACTCCCCAGGTCCAGAGTGAAGGCTGGAGAGGAGGGAGAACTGACTTCTGGGGAGGAAGGGCCTGGAGAAGCAGGCTCAGATTTGATTTCGAGCTCCTCTTGTGGCTCTGGGACACACGGGGGCGAGGAGGGAACCTCCTGCCCATCAATGTAAAATTCAGGCTCATCCACAGTTAGGACAGTGGGATCTGAGCAGACAGTGGGAGAGGGAGGGGGTGGTACACTTGGAGGAGAAGCAGAGGGAAGATCTGAGAGCACAGGAGTTGAGAGAGTTGGCAGTGGGAGGGAGTCGAGCTCCATGGGGCAATCCAGGGAAGCCAGGAGGTCTTCTGGAGAGCTGGGGGTCTCTTCAGCAGGACTGTACGCGTCAATCAGAGAGTCCAGGTCCAACTCACTTAGATCCATCTTCTCAGCCATCCAGTCCAGGTCACTGAACACATCCTCTGTGGAGCAAATAGGACATTGAGTTAATAGGCTGTCAGTAGTAGTCCATAGTAAAAAAAAAAAGTAATATATATCTAATACTAGTTCTTGTGTGTTCCTAAGACTTTTACCTTTACTGTCACCTGAGAGCATCTGGCTACATCTCAGTTGACCAGGGTGGTCCAACCAAGGGATGGTGAGCAGGTCAGACTCGGGCCTGACTTTGTCCCCATGGAGGAGAGCGGCCGGCGGTGAGGGAGGAGGAGAGTAGAAGGGAGGTGGAGAGGAGGAAGAAGACAGCGATGAGGAGGTGAGGGGGGACGCGGGTGGAGCGTCCCCCTCCAGCGAGGGTCCTCCTCCTTCCTGTTGTTCTTCTTTATCAGGGTGAAAAAACAGCGAGTCCATGGCGTCAGCCATGGGAGAGGAAGGCTCCCAGAGAAGGGCCTCCATGTCTTCCAGGCCAAACTGTGAGCTTGTCATCATCATGGTCATAGTGGCTGTTGTTGGTCACAAATGGAGTGTGAGACGATACTAGGGTAGTGTCGAACTCTTTTATGCTGTCGTATGCAGCAGTGCTGAGGGTTTCCACGAAGGACCTGACAATGGAGAATAAGACAAAACATTTTAGGTGAGAACCTCAACATCTTTATTTTACAAATACAATAAATGTTAATAAATGTTAATAAAGGTTATAAATAAATAAAATATTGAGACTTCACACATGTAAAACTCTAAGTTTAAATGTCAATATTCATTTCTGACAAATTCATTAGTAGTTTAGCAACACTGCCCCCTGACTGCAGTGCACCTGCTCCACATCACGTGGTACTAGTCCTATGACTCTGACGTCAGTCCGCTTCCAAATAAGGTCACTGAGTCCTCATCCGCCCTCACTAACAACAGCTACACTGTTGTTCTCAAACCGCCTACAGAAAGCCGCCATTTTGACACAAAGGGGAAATGAACCATTTTCTGACTGCCACGTTGACACTCGACGGCAGCCATGATAATAAAAACACACGTTTAATATAAATGTAAAGACGTGTCTTAGATCGTGATACTGATACAATGTAGCGAGACAACGAGATGACAGTATAAAATGTCACATTTAACGGTAATGTTACGTAACTTCAGTTTCTAATCTTATACTTTATTATTTCTACAAGTACTTAATTAAGTCCCAACTATTTAAGTACTTCGTGATAAATAATAATAATTTTGAAAGCTCAAGTAAATTCTCGGGTGTCTCATGAGAAGTAACGTGAGGCCTATCAGGAGGGCGGTCACTGTAGGCCTGACAGCTGTCATCGAGATATTCAACAAAAACAAAAAGTAATACTTACGACATGTTTCTGAATTAGAAGTGGCTCAGTGCACTGGCTGGATGCACTGTTTTGTTGGCTGCTGCTGGGTCGCTGCACACTTTCACACTGCCATTTCGGCCAAAGGAGCGGTGTCCAACAATAGTATTACTTCGCGTGCTGTTCCTCGGGACGGAAAATGGCGCATGCTGTTGCACGGTGGTAATATACAGCTAAAAACAAGGAGTGGCGTATCCTTCCGCCGTGCCCACATTATCACTCCGCCAGTGTTTATATCCCGTGTGCCATACACTGTCTGCTGTCGTCAGAAAATAGTAACCACCCAACTGTGTAAAGTAATAGAGCATTGTTTATTAATACAACACGATTTATTTTATAAGAGTGATTTCCATTAAATTACTTCTGTTTATAACCTTCGTAATTGTCAGTAGAGCTACAATCATAAATACTTTTTTTTTTACAGATATACAACATCAGTGGTAATTAATTAATTGCCATCAGAAACATACTAAACATCACTATCACGCACACATTCACACCAACTCAGAAACACAAAGAGCTATTTGTTCAACTAAACAGTTCCCACATGTGGTTCAGATGATCCAGTTCATCCTGCAGATTTTTTGCCAGCAGGGCGACTCTACCTGAGAACCGGCTCTTACATGACTTCCTCAGCTTCTGCTCATCCTTTTCTGAAAAATACTCATCAATTTCTTTGATGAAAGCCTGAAGGAGTCTCTCTGATGTCGCCCCACCCGTGTGTGTAACAGGCACCCCCCTGCTGTTGGTCATGTTGTTCTTAAACACAGTCTGTGACAGTTGTGCCACCCTCACTGCATCCAGCTCAGCTCCTGCCCGTTGTAACCTGGCCATGTCGTGCCTTCGCAGTTCATTCATGCCAGAAAGGATGTAATCCAGACAGCGTTCCAGGTCAACAATATCTCCCTTATAGTTGTATGCAAGTTTCTCAACTATCGACCGAGTCACCACCTTCTTGTTGGCTTTGGCAGCACGAGCTCCCAAACCCCCAGCTGTTGCCGCCATGCCAGCACCAACAACTGTAGCAACCAGGGAGGCACCCATGGTCATAGGAGCGAGGGCAAGACCTATAACTGCAGTCACCCCACCTACGGCACCTGTGGTGCCTCCAGCAATGCCCATGGTTTTGTTTTTCTTCTTTATCTTGTCCAGGTTGTCAGCGATTGCTTTGAAGTCTGTGATGATGCTCTGCAGGCACTCTTTGCGTTTCATCATCAGGAGGTTGTACAGGCGCCGGGCCTTGGTCACATTTATGGCTCTCTGATTAAATGATCTGCAGGGAGACATTGAGAATGAAGACATAAATCAGTAGCTCACCTGATTTTGACATGACTTGACAGAGTTGAGCCTATGAGATGTCATATTTAAGCTGCTGAGATTGAGAATTGTAAGTGGTCCATATTGCACAGTTAATTAATTCCCTACTCTAATGCTCAAAACCAGGCTGCCAGTTTGCAAAAATAAGTTCTTATGATAATTTCCATTACCTGACTTCTTCCTCTATACTGAGGCCATACAGTGACGGAGCCATGAAATCAGATTCTGTTGAAATGACAGCAAACAGATAGATTAGATACTGTCCACTTCAATATTGCTGCAAACTGATATTTTTCAGAGCTACAGATTTTTTTGTTGCACTTAAAAAAACACATCATTAGCAGTCATTGAAATAAAAGGAGAAAACTACAAAGTTTCTTTATAGCCAATACACTATTTAGCTCTAAACATAAAATGTACTTACTTGACATCCTTTTCATCCATCTCAACAGCACCAGGAGATCCTGAGGAAGACAAATGAGTTTCTTGTCAGTAACACTAAGGACTGGCAGATGATTAACTTTTTGCAGGTTTAGGGTTGCCATTGTGTGGACAGTATAAGAATAACTAATCCTGTGTGGGTAGTAGCCAAGCTCTTCAAAGTCAAATCAAGTTTTACAAAATTGTATTGTAGTTCCAGGCTCAGGAGGGGGACAGTTAAACTACTTAAAAATACAAACAAACCTACATCGTCTGTTGTCAGCTTACGCGTGGAGTTGCATCTCATCTCGCTGTCCTGTACAGACATCATCGTCGACCTTTGTGACTGGTAGCAAAGAAACAAAAAAACAAATGGATCAAAAACACATTTAAGAAAACCACCTACAGAAACCTAATACTCTCAGTCTGAGAGTGTACCGTATTTTCCACACTATAAGCTCCACCTAAAAGCCTTTAATTTTCTCAAAAACCGACAGTGCGCCTTATAATCCGATGCACCTTATATATTGGTTAATTACGGCTACCGTAGTCAGGGGGCGTATATTGTGATTGCACTAACGTTTGATTTACCGTAGCGGTATCAGACTGTTTCTTTTACGTGTTTACTGAATCAAGGAAAAGTTCCCTCCACGTTTGTGATGCACTAACTACGTGATAAAAAGTTGCACTACCTGTTGTACCTTGCTGTTAGTAAAAGATAAAACTACGTCACTGACGTTACCTCGGAGAAAAAATCAAACAGCTGTTCATGTAGCTTTGAACTGTGACAAATGGAGTTGGAAATACATTGTTTTCAACGAAGGGGGCGCAAATACTGGTAAGAGAATAAAGTTTGACTGACTGACTTATCTGACTGTTTTGTTGACATTCACTTTAGTGCAGCTTCATCTAGATGGATGATAACACAACCCCAGACAGTACAGTAGTTTCTATTCTATGCACCTTATAATGTGGTGCACCTTATATATGAAAACAGTTTTAAAATAGGCCATTCATTGAAGGTGCGCCTTATAGTGAGGAAAATACAGTACATGTACTGCGTATGTTGTGTTTCTCACCATCTGATCCTCGTCCTCAGGCAGAACCCGAAGGTATGAAGGATGCGGTATCTCAGTGTACACTGGCTCCTCGCACACTGAAGGCGGAGGTGGTGGGGTGAAGGAGGGTGGTGGTGGTCTGACCTGAAAAAGACAAATAAATGGTTAGATTACCAATGTTACTGAAAATGCAACAGCCTTTCTCCAGCACTGTACTCGAAATGTAGCATGAGCTGGTAACTCCTGCAAGTGTTGGTGTCTGCAAACTAAAGGAAAGCAGACAAGTTTGTCCTGCAAGGACAGCGCTTACAAATAAAATCACACTACATCCATAGACTGTATATAGCAAAGGGTCTCAAAAATGAGGCCAGTACCGAAGTGGAACAAAGTGCATTGCTCTTGATGGCCACTAGATGCTGACTCCATTTGATTTTCAATGATGAATTTCTCAGGCGATATATTTTTTCGACAAGTCATGCTGATGTCATTAGATAAAGTCAAGTCTTCTCATCAGTGATCTAGTCATCTGAAAAAAAATCATAATTAAGTAGATATTAGGCATCACAAAGGGGAATATTTGGAGACAGGGTTAGTCTGATTGACATGTCTGGTCTCCAGTGAGATCAGCCTCGAACTTGAGTCTCATCCACAGTGGGGAGTGTCCTCAGGTTCAAGGGTCAGACCCGCCTCCTCACTCCTCCATTCATATCCAAATATGGTCACTTCTGGCTCCAAACAACCAACATAGAACGTTCAAACGCCAAACTACAGGCATCAAAATGTGAGTCGTGAAACCAGGGAGTGACGTAGAGTGTAACACATAGGAGCAGAATTATTTGTCTTTCTAAGGCTTCAAAACCTCAGGGGCAATTCTTACAACATCTGTACTTAACGCAGACTGAAAAAAAAGAGGAAGAAAACATGAAATTCTGTATATTTTCCATGACAGCATAATGCATTCTTGTGTATCTGCACCTTTTGTTGCTGGAGTGGCTCCTCTCCAAGAACAGCTTCACACCCTAAGGCAGCGCGGCTGTGGTAGGTTTGCTGGAGCCGAGGCGGAGCAACAGGTCTGTCTGTGGCCTGTAAATTAAAGACTATATGGTGACGCTGAACTTGCACAGTGTAGGTATACATAGTACAAAATATTTACATGCAAGAAAAATGACTGAAGTTGTTAATTTGCTGTGTTGGACAAATGGGAATGGCACATTTTACCAAAACTCTCATGAAATAATATCTTTATTACCCAAACTGACACAAAATACTGTAACTTCCATAACTTTTACCTGGTAATCTACTTGTGCGTTATAAATCCCAACATGGTTCGTCGTCTCTTCAGGAAGATCTGGAGTTTGGTCCATGGAGCTGTTGGAGGAACGTCTGGATTGCTGAGACCCCTCGGGGGATCTCTAGTTAAAAAAAGGGGAAAAAATATATTATTAAAACAAACTAAAAATAGATCATGTGATATAAAAAAAAAAAACCCAGCCTTACCTCTGGTTCTGGTTTCACTGCTGAGGGTAATGTACCATAATAGGTGGGATTGGGAGGCCGAGGAGGGGGAGTACGAGATTTTTTCTCTCTGACAGATGGAGCCTGTAGCAGAGATATTATAAAGAGTTATACAGTTTCTCTAGATACTATAATAATCAATACACCTTGTGTTAATCAAAATATACAAAGAGTGAAATTAAATCTATTTGAGTGTCAGGAAATACACCTATTTGCTTTCTGTCGAGCCTTAGATCAAAACATGAATCTACAAGCAGCAGTTGTGTTGCTAAGCTAAGCATAAAAAATGAAAACAGAAGTAAACAGTACAGCCTGATGTTTGTCTGACAACACCATGAGATGATGATGATGTTTAAAACAGTGTACATTCACACCACGTTTAACATGTTTGCTCACTGGTGGTCTGGGAGGGGGACGAGCAGGACAAAGCCGGTTGAAGTGCGTATGGTACTCCAAGTTTTGGTAACTCTGGGTGTGAAAAACAAAACATATACATTAGTGTGTGTCATCACGAGTCCATACGAGAGACATCATCACGTCAAGAGTCGACACAGTTTAGCTCACTGTTGCTGGGGCTGCATTGTCCGGCTCAGCAGTGTTGTTGTATGTGTGGTTATGCTGAGGTTGTGGATGTGCTGTAGTCCTGGGGTGAGGTTCAGGTTTGACTTCTGGCTGGTCTCCCTCTGCAACTGTAGGCTGATATAAATATGAGGTGATTAACATTTCTAATAATGCAGCAAGTATTTTCATCACACACACATCGTTCACAGTGCAACAGTGAGTTTTAAGGAAAACGCCGCGGGTTAATTACTGTATAAGGGGAATTCCTATCTTTACATCATTGTCAAAGTACAGATTCCACTAAAGATGGAAGTATGTGATAACAGGCAAATACCAGCAGACACACCACAGCAGACAATCACACATCATTTTTACCGCTGCAGCCCGCTCTTCATAGACAAACTGCCGGGTTTCATCTGAGCTGGTTGGGATGGTTGTCGTCATCATTTTGCTCCTCCTGGGGGGTTTGGGTGGCTGTGGGGTTTCAGTAGTGACAGAAATCAACTCTCCGCTCTGAGAACTGTTAAGAAACAGCCAGTTGTTATTTTTAAAGTGCTATTTTTGGACGTGAATAGATAAAGATATGACAGGTTTTTGTTATCTGTGACCTGTCAGAAAGGTTTCAGGTTTCTTGTGAAACACAATGTTCAGTTCCTGAATGCCGACATTATCTTTAGACCTGACTTTCCACAACATATTCAACTGGCTAATAACCGCACATACATGTAATTTAGTTTATTGGTATTTAGATGTTGGTTAAGCTGTTCAGGAATTGTAACTAATGTGAGTATACTTCATGTTAGAGTACCATGAAGTAAAAATGAGCCCATCGTGTTCCTCCCACACTTTGTGTAATATCTTTGTAATGTCTCTTTATTTGGTGGTAAATTAATTAAATTACAAGTATGGAACCTATGCAGTAATACTGAGGATATGAAGCCCTTTGAGTTTAGCAGCAAGAACATCTTATACATAAATATGAGAAATTAGATTTCTTTTCTTGTAGTAATCCAATCTGGTTTACTTTATTTTCTAAACTTTGCTTGTAGGAAAAGCACAAATGCATATAAAGGAAAAATAATATTTAGTTAATTCCACTTGGATGCTTCTGTTTCAGGGTCCCTGGTGTTGGACTATGACCTACTGGGATATTGTCACTGGTTATGAAGTGTCTGATTCACTATCTGACTGATTACTTTTCTCCTCTAGGTTGCATGGATATAATGAAACCCAGTTCATACAATGTTAACAAGATGCATGGAGATTGTGTTTTCACAGGTCAGTGACCTTTAGGGCAGGGCTCTCAAACTCATGACATGGAGGGCCAAGACCCTGCAGTTTTCTTTCCAACCATCTCTCCAGCAGCTGATCTCACTGATGCTCCTTCCTTCAAATTGAAGGAGGTGTTGATCATTAAAATCACCTGCTTTAGTGACCGACTGGAAAGAAAACCTGCAGGGTCTCGGGCCTCCATGGGATGAGTTTGAGACCCCCGCTTTAGGGGCTCAGACACATGTTACAATACATTCTGTATCAGGTCATATGAATATGCAAATAACAGGAATAAAAGTAGATGAACAGTAGTTGGTATCTCAGAAAGACATTTTTGGGTTTGAGCCTCCCGGGCAAACCATGGTGCCTGTAAGATGCTGAATTTTTTTTAATAACCTTTTCAGTATCACCATGGTGATCCCTTCAATCTTCTTCACATCATCAACATCAAATAAACAACAGTAAAACCTAAGACTTTACACATTTTGTGGATTTCAGTAAAAACCTGTTTTTTTCAAATCCAAAGCAAAACAAAACCAAACATATTAGAAATTAGACATTAGCACATTAACTCCATTTACAACCAGACACACTGCAGTAGCTCACAGCTTGCAAGGAAACAGACACATCTACACTGATTTGGTTTGTTTTCCTAGGGGCCTGCAGGCAGAAAAGTCAGGTTAGCACTGTATTATGTAACTAATCAGATCCAAGCATCTTTCTCAATAAAAAGAAAGAAGATGACTGTTAAGCAAGAAGGAAATCATATGTAAAGTCAGTGAAGCTCTGCTCTAATTTCTCTGACTGGAATGTCGACAGGAAATTCTTAACTAATAATATGTTTGTGCTCCTCGGTGTTGTTATTCAGCTGGCCACGGATTGAGTTTTCCACAGGTGTTTTTTTATTATTTGTTTTGGGACTGTGCAGTAGATATTTGTAAATTATAATCATAAGCTGAAATTCATTTTAACCGTACAAGAGTTGAACAGTTGTTTGAAAAGTTGTAGCACACAACAAACCTTTACATCAAACCATCTGTCACATCACTGGTTTGTCCTGTTGAACTATGCTTGGACTCCCAAGCATAGTTGTTTTGTTGCATTGTGTTGTTTGTCTCAGTAGCTTGTTGGATCATTTTGCTCAATCTAGTCCTCATATGTAGCTTCAGCTGTTTTAACCAGTTTCCTAAATTCACTTGTTATTGTTGTTTCATCACAAAAACACCACAGTGGCAGGGGAGGAAGTTGGTTGAACAGCAGCCTTTAGACACTGTAATTTCCCAGGAGACATATAAATATATTTAATTATTTATGGATTTTATTCTTACCGTCATGTTTGAGTCTAGAAGCCTCCACTGTTCTGTGTTGTCTCTCATGTGTTGTCTCATCGATTCCCTCATGCCTTGTCATATCTGCATCTCTGTCAGTCCAGAGATGCCAAGACTGCCGGCCCCTCCCTCCGTCGCTTTCTTTCTTTCTCCGCCATACACGTTAAATGGGCCTGAAGGTGTGTTATTTCCCAGCTGTGTCACACCAGAGGAAAAACTATGTGGGTGGATCCTGCTTTCGCAGAAAATTTAAAACAGACAAAAAGTGGCAAATCTGTCATTGAGAAATGGACACAGACAGACTTACCATTGTCAGCTGGGAGGAAATGGCACAGACTTCCATTCATGACATGTGGATTGACCCTAAATGTAACCTTTGACATTGTTACCTAACCAAAAACCAGCTAGACCAACCCAAGTAGTCCTAAGTTTTAATAGTTTACTTGTGAGGACCAGCCCAGAGTCTGATTCACACCACATCATTATGAAGATTATGCACATGTGAGTGTCCACTCTTTGTATATGCACGTCATAGCATGTCCCAGTGTATGTGTTTCCCGTGTTGGGGATTGTATCTAAAACTCGTCCAACAGGTCGAGTGAGTGTCTGTTTTGTCTGCAGATGCCTTCACGCTGTGTCATAGGTGCATGTCACAAAGGTCAGATGAATGAGTATTGATGCTTGATTATTTACTTATCGTAGTTTGGATTTGACACTCATTGCTGGCTGCTTGAGAAAATAAATCCAATTAATGATTTATGTTGTGTGATTTTTTTTAGGAATAGATTGACATGTTTGTGAATTTATGCTAATTTGCATCCGTGCAAATGGTTACAATAGATGTGCACATCACATACTTGTAATTGGAGCACAACACTGCCTGTGAAAACACTGGAATACACACTATTGCACAGCTGCTTAACCCTTAAATGGGCAAGCACACACAGACATATAGATATAGGCTATATATATTTTTAAAAATGCTATTTTCTAATGTATCTAGGCTAAAATTAAACTATTTCATATCATATTTTCCACACTATGATCTTTATTTTCTCTGTATCTTCTGAGATGAAAATGTGTGCACACTGGTGAATTAATCAATACACACAACTAAGTATAAAATCTAGAGTAATCCATATTTTACATTTTGATTGTACTGAAAATCTGCAGAGTTGTCCTCATATCATAAACATATCTGTGAGAAATAGATTTTCCTGGGATGCAATGAGAGGGCAGCATTGTTGTTATAGGGGATAGCTGATGTTATAGACCTCCCCCTCCCCCTTGTCCAAACGATCAGTCCTCCCTCTCCAAAATGTGTATATTGCTGTTCTCGAAAGGACGCTCCAACAGCTGCCATGACACCAGCCAAAAGCACTAATGGTACAAGTTGTATCAGTGACCTTGTTCATGATGATTAAAACCTGCTGCTCCCTACCAGTCACTCAGATCTGAAGACGTCTCTTAGATGAGATGCAAAACGCTCTCAGGTACAACTGTAAATGAACGGGGCTATTCCAACTGTTCTGACAAACATTAACTGACAGTGGTTATAATGAAACTATATAAATATTATATATTTGAATAAATAATTAATTAATAAAGTGATGGAAATGACTGTTGTGGAAATGACCATGTTTTGCATTTCTTTCATGACATGTTAGCATGCTAATCTCTATTTTAGAGTTAGCATAACATATACTCAAAATACACAATATAAAATGGTATTTTTTTCATTATTTGTACATTTAAAGGAAATATGAGGTGTTTGGAAATGACGGCCAATAAAGCTACTCTTGGTTTTGAAAACTTTACCTTGATTTTGTTCTTGTTTCCCTCCATGGAGCTAACGATGCTAACCTGCCATCAGCTCCTGTCACAGGACAACTGATGTGGCTGCAAGTAAACAAAGGTTAAAAAAAAAAGTTCAAAGTTACATTTTGTGTTGGGTGGTGGAAATGACAATGACAGTTTTTATGAAAAATAAATAAAATACTAATATATCTTTCAAGCACATGATATTTCTCATTAAAGTAAGGAATTTCTGTGTCATTTGTCAATAAAGTTACTGTTGAATCAAATTTAATTTCAGTCTTATGAAGGACTGAGAGTCCAAAACCTGGCCAAGGGACAAAGGACATATAGCAAAAACACTCAATATAAAACCATATTTTCTATAATAAAAATAGTAATTTATCTAACATCATTTTTTTGTAAGTTCCTCTACATGTTTTTGTTTTTCTTATTTCTGCCTGGGACACAAATCCTCTGATATTTGGAGAATCACCCTTATGAGTTGCAAATGAGCACGGGGCAAGACGAAGAAGACCAAACACAAGAAAAATAGTGTCTATCAGTCCTGCATTGATAACTTATTTTCTGTTATGTCCTTGTTGGGGATGTATCTGTACAAAAGACATGTGGTCAAATGCCTTCGAGACACCTCCACATGTGGTTTGAGTGATCAGATCTCAATATGTTTGTATTCAGCGCTGTCCACTTGTGATCTGATCACCCAAGTGTAACTAGAGGAAACAGCCTCATTCAGAGCGTAACTATGAAAGTTGTGAAAATGTAAGTCAGTACTATCCAATAAGAAGATTAAAAAAATCATCCTTAATACAATATATTCTAACTTTCCCCCAAAATATATAAAACATGACAAAATAACAATACTAAACATGCAGCCAGGGTCTGTCACTGCAGCTGCTATTTTGGCTTTTCATACCAATATTGAGAATATTTTTGGATATCACGTGACCCAAGTATTTTTCCATCTCAAAAATAAATGAGTAACAGCACCATGGTCCTCTTAATTAATATTTATTACTGAGCTCTAATATCAGCAGTAATGTATTCAAAACCACAGCTGGCATTATACTGCCGTTTTCATAGCCTGAAGAGCACACGCTGAACTTCATGTATAAAAATATATCTATTTAAAATAAAATCCTGTGTTAAAAACCAAGGGCAGAGAGTTTGAAACTAGTGTGCATTTACTTGATGTGAAACACTGTACAACCCAGTGTTGTTGTGGCATGACCCATATTAAAAGTCAAGATAATTCTGCCTCTGTAACATCACCTTTGACCATTTTTACAATCTGTTTCTCTCTTTCCCCAGATGTAACAGGGCCACATGAACTGGTTCAGTCCTTTTAATTAGGTTTAGGCCAATGAGTGAATTATGACATTCAGTATAAAGATAACCAGCAGACCATTTGAATAATGTTTTCTATTATCTGAAACCTTTTCTTAGCTGCAGTTTAAATATTTTGTCAAAGCGACACTTCGTGCTCTATCACTCTTTCACCCTTTGACTGTCACACTGTCACAACTCGTGACCCCTCATACACCTGGTGGCCAGGTTTATAATGCGGGATGATGCCCACGATCTGCAACCAATGAGAGCACCTCACTGCTTATTTTCCTCCAATCACGGAGCTGCATGGTGGAGAGAGCCGAGAAAAAACGAACATTGCCGAAGCGTTTTCACACTTATTTCTCTGCGTCAGTTGAGACCGGTGTCTGCGTTTGTGCGCCCGTTAGTACCAGAAATAAAACTGAAGTGGGCCAAAACTGACGGGAGTAGAAATGCCGCGACTGGAGATGCTTTATATCATCGGGGCTCTGCTGATAACGCAATGCACCGCCATCGTAAGGTAAACAACATTCATCACCTGATGTTGATGGAACTTTTTTGTGCATCTTTTTCTGTCAAATCCACTAAGACATGATTAAATGTAGGTTAATAAATGTGGTAACTTCCTTATTTACTTCCACACGACTATAATCAAACCCACGTGTTTCTAATTTAACGTTACTAGCAGTGATGGCAGCAGTGCAGCTGAAATTATAATCAATAGCTCAACATTTTGCTGTTTTTTGCGTGTACAATGTGGATCTGTACCAGGAAGCAGCCTTTACGCGCGCGTGACGAACCTGCAAAACTGTGCCCGTGACATGTAATTTAATAATCTGTCTTTACAGAGTTCCCCTTCATAAAACTAGAAGTCTGCGTCGCTTGTTGAGCGACAATGGGATGTCTATGGATGAGCTGCGGGCTCTGGCGGAGAGGACTGGAGCAGCGGACAGCTCCCCTTCCCCTGACGTACCCGTGGAGAGACTCACCAACTTCATGGATGTAGGCACACCTCTACAAGACCTCAGTTAAAAGTGAAACGTAACATTTCACTCTTATTGGCGTGATGTCAGTAGAAACTCACTGGGTTGACACAGGGGGATTCCCCTGTTGTAGCCATATTAAAAAAGGCCAGAAGGAAGTGATTGACTTTACCAGTACAGATACAAATTATTTTAGGTATAATTTCCTGAGGTGGAGCTGGAAAGACTAGATCACTCTGCACATCCTGGAAAATGCTAAGTTTAGTTATAACAGAAAGAATACCATCAAAACCAAAGTGAGCCTTTCTGACCAAAACATATTTGTGGTTTAGATTTAACTGATACCAGCAGGTGAATTTCATTCAGATGTGTTACTCTGATATAAACAGTGTAAATGTAATAGACACTATTTGTTATTAGGTAACTGTCTGCTGTGAAAAATGCCTGTACTGTATGTTTAATCTATGTCCAGCTGCAGTGTTTTTTTTTAATGCTTCTGGTTCACCTTGGTGTCTCCTCAGGCTCAGTACTACGGGGTGATCAGTATTGGCACCCCTCCACAGGACTTCACCGTGCTGTTTGACACTGGATCCTCCAACCTCTGGGTCCCCTCCATTCACTGCTCCTTCTGGGACCTGGCCTGCTGTGAGTTTTTCAAGGAAAATTAATAATTACTCTACGTGTGTGTGTCCCGCTGCAAGGAAAGATGCAGACCGTACTTACAGAAACATGTTTTCATTTCACTGGTTTATACTTTAGAGTGTGACTGGCACCGTGAGCTATTTGCAATCCTTTTATTTTAGGGTTATCTTGGTTTCCTTAGCATCATTTAGCATCACTCATTTCAAATTTAAAGCTCTGATCACTGAAGTAATTGTAACAGGAAAAAAATATTGCACATGAGAGCGAAAACAGGGAAATGAAGGGATCAGCCAACCCTGTGGATCATTATCTAGCTCTGTTTTAACATGTCTATAAAATGTAATTGATTGCTTGATTGACAGTGTTGTCTTATTAAGGGATCCATCATCGTTACAACTCAAAGAAGTCGAGTACATACGTTGAGAACGGTACAGAGTTCTCCATCCGGTACGGCAGAGGCAGCTTGTCTGGCTTCATCAGCGGCGACACCGTCTCTGTGAGTTTGACAAACGCTCACACACATTCCCCGACTCCCTCACAGAGCCCTTTGTTGAACTTGCATTCCTGTTTTTTGGCGATCACACCATTCCTATCATTTCATTACAAGTTTTATCATGTACTTACCCTTCTCTCTGCTCGCAGATTGCAAGCCTGGCTGTGCCCGGTCAACAGTTTGCCGAGGCAGTGAAACAGCCTGGCATCACATTCGCCGTTGCGCGGTTTGATGGGGTGTTGGGCATGGCGTACCCCTCCATATCAGTCGCTAACGTCGTGCCGGTGTTTGACACGGCTATGGCTTCCAAGCTACTGCCCCAGAACATTTTCTCTTTCTACATAAGCAGGTTAGTTTGGAGGAAAACTTGAGACTTGGTTTTGACTTTGCACTGCTGCAAGAAATTAATCATTTTATTAATTTGAATTGGTGGAGTTGATGTTTTTGCCATAACAGTGAGTTTGTCTATAACCCTGTCTCTCAGAGACCCCAAAGCAGCAGTGGGAGGAGAGCTGATGCTGGGTGGGACAGACCCACAGTACTACACCGGAGACCTGCACTACGTTAATGTGACACGAAAGGCCTTTTGGCAGATCCAGATGAGCCGGTGAGGAAGAAGCTTGTGCTGCTTCATTGTTACAAGGACCTGACAGTGTGGTTGGACTTGACACACTTTCTGTCCTGCTTCCTGTTTTTCATGGATGAACTTCTCACTTTCATGGCCACGTTCTTTACCCGTGAATAGAAAATATTATTCTAACAAAATAGGAAGTGGTGTTTTTTTAAGACAGTTTTTTTAATTGTGTAAAATATGAATAGTTTATTTCTGCTGCTTAAATCCTGCTGCTCCCTCTCTAACCCCCTCCACAGAGTCGACGTCGGCAACCAGCTGAGTCTTTGCAAAGCCGGTTGCCAGGCGATCGTCGACACAGGAACATCCCTAATCGTGGGTCCAGCAGAGGAAATCAGAGCGCTGCAGAAAGCCATTGGAGCTCTTCCTCTGCCGATGGGGGAGGTAGAGTTTATGAAATGTTATATGAAGCCACTCATGTCGTTTTTGTTTCTTTCTTAGTTGTGAAAGATCATTTCTGCTCATTTTCCTCTCCTCTGTAGTACTTCATTGACTGTAAGAAGATTCCCTCTCTGCCCGTCATCTCCTTCAACATCGGAGGGAAGATGTTCAACCTGACAGGAGAGGATTATGTCATGAAGGTAGATACACTCGTGTCAGATGAAAGTCACTTCAGTTTTCTTTTCAGTTTGTTAAAAAGTATTAACACAAAGCACTCAGAGTTTTGCCAAGGCGTAATCCAGCTGTCCTGATGCTAAACACGTTCTTCATCAGTAGTTTTACTGTAATGCTAACAAACAAACCAAAACAGGCAAAAACACAACCTCATCAGCAGAGGTAACTAGAAAGCACCTGGAGAGTGCAAACCTCCACTAAGGCATATCCAGCTGTACTGATGCTGTAGAAAATGCATCAGATTAGATAGTTTTTTAATGAGCCAATGATAAGGATGAAGCAACAATTTAATGCAATCTCATCCAGACATTTAGCAGTAAGTTTAAAAAACAAAATGAACGGTCCCTTGATAACAAGTCCCAGGCCTGTAGCCACACCCTGAAGACTGTATTTTTGTTGCGTCATCCAAAACCCACTAAAAACACTGGTGTGCGTGTATTTAGATAAAGGTGGAGTTTACCCGGTGGACAAACATTGCATTGGACTGCCATAGACTGTATCTATAAAACTTATGGATCCTAAATGACAGTTATTAGGCAGCTTTGTTTTTGCTATTGGTCAAAACAATCTTTTCCTTTTTTTAATGCAGGAGTCTCAGATGGGTATCTCCATCTGTCTCTCAGGCTTTATGGCCATGGATATCCCGCCTCCTGCAGGGCCCCTCTGGATCCTGGGAGATGTATTCATCGGGAAGTACTACACTGTGTTTGACAGGAACGCTGATCGTGTGGGGTTTGCTCCAGCCAAATAGAAACCTGAACACTGAATAGAAAAATGTTGCACTTCCTATTTCTGGCAGTAATTTCACTTTGAAGGTCACACAAAGCAACATCTTGACAACAATGTTGCATTATTTGATCTGCAGCAATCAAAACCATTTAATCGTTGTTTTATATCACTGCCAAGTCCTGCCATATGAGTAGCTCACATCTGCGTGTAATATTGAGGTTTACATGAGAAACCGGTGTGGCTACAAGAAAAAACACACAACTGATGTGTTGTGGCACTGACCAATGTAACTGCTATGCCCTGATTCTTGCACTTTGAGCTTTAACTTTCAATATTTCATGTGGCAGGATCCAACTATGCATTTTGATGTGTAAGTGTTATTTTATTTTTATAATTTGGATACATTACGATACAGTTTTCAATGCCTGAATGTAATTTTGTTTAAATCTTCAACTGAACCACTTTTCAAGTTTCTAATAAAGGTTTGATGTGTTGTTATTGGAGTTGATTTTATACACTGAAGGTATAAAAGGATGCTTCTTGTAGCCAGCCAATGTGAATTTTATTATGAAATCTGATGGAATAGAAGCAAATAAATACAAAATACAGAACGTTGTTTTAACATTTAATGAAGTATACAAAGTGCTGCACAGTTCAACTCCAGAGCTGAAGTAAAAAAATAAAGAAAAGGAAAAAAAAAAATGGGGAAAAATACATAGCATGCAACACAGCATATGGCTAGTATGCACTCCACAAGGTAGAGGTAGTGATCTACTTTGGGTTTTGTTTTGTTTACAATAACATTACAAATGTGGCACAGTGACTCCCCCTCACCTCAGCACAGTAGTCATGTTGTAGCATAAAATAGGTCTGCAAAGGAAGACACTTAAAATATGCACTGAAAGAAGATCCACTGTAGAGTCGGTTCATATCGGTACATCCAGAACAAAGCACTTCATGAAGCACAACTATTTTACACGTTGAACTGCATCAGTGCAAATAAATATACAGCTCTTTTTGGTTACAAATGTACAATAAATACAAAAATATTCACCTGTTTTCCCACCATCATCATCATTATTATTATTATTTGGATGATTGTTAACTGAATGCACAACAGAACTATAAACAACCCAAATCCCTCCATTATGTACACTATACAAACAGTGGGCTGGGGATTAAGGGGACACTTGCTCCATATCACTGCATTGTATTTTCAGTCTAAGGCTAAAAGTGACAACAAAAAGCAACTGTGTGATTATTGGACAACAAATTATGAATTTAGCAAGAGACGAGAGAAACACCACTCCACAGCTATTGCAGTTAGTCCACCTTAGGACTTGATGAATTGTGCAGCTGTACTCTGGATTGTAAATTGATCGAAGCTCAAGTGAACACTCGGCTAATTTAACAACAGAAACCTTGGATTAAAAATCTGCCGTTACATAACTGAGGATCTGTGATCTAAAAAGAGATTAGCACCTGAAATCTATTAATACACAGTAGGATCTGAAGCAGCCCTCTAGCAGTGAGTCTGTGTTGTCGGGTGCAGCAGTGGTCCTTTTGACCTATGTGACTATGCTAATCCACGTCTGGCTAACTCGCACAAGACAGACCGAGGAGCCAGATCAGCAACAATAAGTTCATCAGGGTTTAATGTGGACTGCACACAAACACTGCGCTACACAGACGACGGGCTCCATTTTCACTGCTACCCGGAGCTTAAGTTAACACCGAGACTAATACACCAAAAGGACAAACAGATTCTCCTGCAGGTTAAGTACCATGTGCCACAGCGGCGTGGTGTTTTTAAATTCCTAAAACTCCAGAAGGACCGTGGCTGAAAAACAGTGCCCAGCCCAAAGAGCTAAATCGCATATTGAAGCCATTTTAAAAAAAGATAATGGTCTAAACCAAAGAGGAAATTAAAGCAAACGCCAGGAGACAGAGCTTTCAGAAAGTCTTGCACAACTACTTTGTTTTGATCGTGTCCAACAGCCCATGATGGAGGACAAACTAAATGATAATGTGTGTCAGACCTGTGCAGCCAAGCAGTGAATGTGAGTCAGCTGAAGGAAAAAAAAAAAACAAAGAGCAGCTCTGTATTTAACTGTCACATGGACACAAATAAGACACTTCCTGTTTCCGTATGTGGTAGTATATTCCACTTGATGCATGTTCTACTTTATATCAGATCGAATGGTGTGGAATCAGAGACAGACATCGACATCTGAATCGGTGTATATTGACCTGTTTAAATTCTAGATTAGGCAGATAACACATGCAAGCTGCAGACATTCCCAACGCACGTCTAATGTTCATTTTCACATACTCCAGTTAACACATAAAGCATACATCATGGACTCAGCCACTGTATTAATGAAGAATTCTCAATTGAAAACTTGTGAAGAAGCAATGAAAATACACTTTGTTTGTCTCTGTAGTTAAAGAACGTTGAGTCCTTCAGGCAGATCAACAATTTATTAACTTTTGAGTTGGCAAACACACAATTAACATTACATTTTATCCTGTGATGCAGTGGCATGGACCTTTTTTTTTTTTTAACCCTGATCTGCATCAGACATGTTGGTATTCCTAAAACTTTCCAACCAGTTAAAAAGGATCTCCGGTATGGCAGATTTCATGTTATATTTCCATATGGATCAACCGATACAGAGATCAATCTATCCATTGTATTTCATTAGACCATAGAGGTGTGTATAGTTTTAACTTCATTAATACAATGGCTTTGGGGAGAGCCGCCAACTCCAACAGGCCTCCACTTTCATCTGAGATTAAAATATTTGGATGATCACAACAGATACAGATACACGACGTAACTGCTACTGTGTGTATCACTTTTTTTTCTTTTTTTTTTAATATATAGATGTTCGGACAGAGGCATGAAGAATCAAGACGAGGTGAGTTGCATTAGAAATGATTATTCCATGCAGATGTTTTTTTATCCTGGTACCTCGTCACGGTTCAACATTACTACTGACCACAGAGACAGTGGTTGTTGTTTCAGTGCCGTGTCGCTCGTCAGGGATTGAGTGGCTGTTCTGCAGCAGTTCTCAGCAGCCCCTCAGGATCTGAGAGGGCACAGTAGAGCGTATACCCCAGCTCGTCCACTTCCTGTTCAGTAAGCTCGCAAAATAAGTTAACTTTAGGGCTGAGCGCGCATGGCAGCCTTCCAGCCTCCAAGTGTCCCACCAACGCTCGCAGCAGCTGTAGGAAGCGGTCAGCCAGCGCTTCCTGGGTCCAGTCGCCTTCTTTTTCACTCAGCAACAAGATGGTGTTGGTGAGCTGGCTGGCGTTGAGCCGGTTAAGGGCAGGGTTGAGCTTGCACACGGCCTTTGCCGCCTTCAGGCAGGTACATCGGCAGCCTCCGTCCTCCTGATCCAACGCTCTGAGTCGCGCCGTCTCAGCCACGCGGAAGCTCTGCCGCCATAGGTTTTCGTGACGCTCTGCAGCGAGCCGATGTGGTTTGGCAATCAGCGAGGTTCCATCCTCCATGACAAGCAGAGGTAAAAAGTCCACATACAGCTTCCTGTTCGTCTCGTACTGCACCTCCAGGGTCAACGTTTCAGATGGAACCACAGGACGGATGATATAGTCGAGGACGCTCCCTATAGCTGGCCAGTTGATCGAGCCGGCCACAAGCTTGTCAAACACCTCAAGGACTGATTTAGGAGAGAGGTAACCACCAACCATGCAACGGTCCCAGTAGCTGCTATTCCGTGGGAAATACTCCAAGTTCTCCCTGCGGACAAGCCAGAAACCTGGGACATTCATGATGGTGTCCTCTCCAGGGATGGACGACCAGAGATTCTTCTCCAAGATAAGAGGCACCATCAGCTGGGCGTGGTCCGCTGTCACCACCTAGGCGATGGAATAAGGAAAAATCTAAATATCTTTAATTCAAACAATACATTAAACAAGATAAAACCAAAAAAAACATGTGCAATCTCTAACCTGGAGGTCATCATACAGACTGCCGCTGAGGTACATCTCTCTGAGTGGCATGTCAGGCAGTTTGGCATGAAGAAACACTCGGAGCTCAGCACAGATGTCCAGTGCTGCCCTCCGTGCTGTAGCCTGCTCGTCAGCAGGGATGTTGACATTATTTTGGTAGAACTCCCACAGATGTTCCTGCAGAGACAAACGCATCCGGGCCCGCAGCATGTCTGATTGAGTGGCCCCACTCCCTCCCACAGCAGCTCGACCCACAGCCCTTCGCAGACAGTCTAGAAAGATTGACAACAATGAAGTTAAAAAGATGCAATTGTTCAGTATTCTATGATCTTCCTTGTTCAACAATTGCGGATTAGGAAGCACAAACCTCCGCCAAGACAAAATCTATCTGTACCAATGCTACAGACTGAACACTGTTGCCCTCTTGTGGTGACAAACCAAGACAGGATCCAATTCTTTGATCTAGCCAAGACTGAATAACTTGTTTCTTGGATATTACACTCTCTTTCTTAATAAAAAAATTCAAGATCTGTTCATAGGTTTTTCTGTAATGTTGCAAAATGAACAGACAGACAGGCAAACACAGGCATAAACAAACCCTCCTCAGTGGTGGAAAAAATTGCTTTGAAGGGAAAGTTGAGGGTAAAGTTGTTAAAGATGCAAGGTGCATGGGTGTGTTCTCAAAACATCTACATACCAAAAAAACTAAATCCACAAAGGCTAAATTAAGGAGCTTCTACAGTATCTACATCATATCAAACTAATTTAAATCAGCTGGGTATCTAAGTACCAACACCCACTGTAGAGGAAGAGCAAGAATCCTCTGAATAGGCTTTCTGTCAACAGATAAAAGAAAACAAAAACAAAGTAACCACTGGCTGAAAGTCAAACCCACAAAACTGGTCTTGACAATATTGCATGATACAGCAGGACAAATGTAAAGTTTATGTTCCTCACCTGGTTCAAAAGCGTGCGAGGAAGTGGGCAGAGACTGTAGTGACCTGCTAACTGTGGCCTTCATGTCATGGTTCAGCACACGTGGTGACGAACCCATCCAGGCTGGCTCCTCCCAGCTTCTCTTCCCTGTCTGCTCCATCTTAGTGGGGCTCGTGGGAGCACTTATGGCACGATCATACATCTTCAGAAAGAATGTGGTGCACACTAAAGTTAATGGCATGGATGCCTGAGTAAAGGATTTTTTAAAATGTTATATATATTGGTGCAATGTGTTAAAATACAGCGTCAGGTAAGTATCTTCTCACTTACTCTTTTGACAGCAAGTGTTGCAATGCCAAGCATGGCTGCCCCTCCCACACCCAGCACGAGCTTGGCATTGGAAAGCATGAAGTCAATAGCTGTTCCAATCCCATTATCATCTTTCTTTCCTTTACGGTCTCCATTTACTCCCGCCATCCTGCCACTGAAAAGACAGGAATTAAAAAACGACAGAGTGGAAGGTCAGAGATGGTGGAGAGAGAAGATTATATCTAAACAATGGGATTGTGACAGCACCTCAACCTCTCAATGAGCAGTGATTGCATCATACCAAAGGATGGTAAATCAGTATCTAGCCTCCTCCAATATGGCTCTATTTGAGTCCTGTTCTATAAAGGTAAACTGTCCACCACCCTCTATAAAGACTGTCTCATAATATATATGTATAATATTTGATTTGTAAACCCACCTGGGAGATGCACCTCCAGATGACTTTAACCCACCTCCAGATGGCCCGTGATCCCTTCCTTCCTACATAAGCCCGCCCAGTCGGCTGCTGAGGAAGAACTGGCCCCTCTTCAGTGCGTCCTCCTTATCTTCAGGTACCGTTAGGGACTGGCAGCGGCGAAACTCACGAGCCACAGCGCGACGATAATAATTGCGGTCAGTGTACTGAAGGTGGCGCCCTGCACGGAGCAGCGCCCTATAGAGCTCCAGCACGGCACTACGAGACCAGTTGCCCATTAGGGATCACACATGGAGCAAAGGACGCCTGGGCAATAGATATCACAGTTTAAAAAGATTGGTCTTTCATGTGGGAATAAACAACAAACATAACCAGCACATTAATAAAATCAAATCTGATGTTGGATCCATGGTCACTGACAAGTTTATAAGGGTAGAAGACTTATTAGGTGATAAACAATCATTATCTCCACTCAATTCATGATCAAAGCTACAAGAAGAAGCAGGTAATAGATTCAGATGACATTTTAAAGAATCTTTGTATCCGAAAGGCAAAATCCTGCTCCTTCACCTGTTTATCTTTAGGTGTCCTGTACGGTTGAAAGATTAAAACAAACATGTTGCAAAAACAACGCTGGTTCTCAGGTGCAGAGTGAGCTCGTACAGACTGTAATGTTAGCAACTACACAAACGTGATCGTTTAATCATACTGGCTCGCCGTCTCTCTGATTTCCAATGCTTGTTATGAGCCCATTACCTCTGCATTAATTAAAATATTCGCATTGTAATCCACCGAGGCTCATTCGTGTGTAGAAAATGGCTGGCTCAACGGAAAGTCACACATCTCTTGACTAGCTTGTTAGCTTCCACGCTAACTAGCTGTTAGGCTAAGCAGCCGCTGACCTTACTTTTATGCAGCCTTACAGACAAGATACAGTCAGTAAAAAGCACGGACGACACAGTGGAAGTAAAAACACAGACACACACAGCAAAGTAAAAGAAACCAACCCACGTTTCAGAAATTAGACCAAAGATTTTGTCTTCAGAAAGAGGCAAAGCTCTGCTCCAGCCGGGGTCAGATTCGACAGTGACACCCGGACACAAATCCACTACTACTCACATACCACTTCCGGGTTATAAATATTTTTTCTAATAATGTATTTGTAAATATTCGCAAATTTCATAATAACAGTAGATTTTGTTACATTCTAAGTATATATTTACCAAATGCAAATTTTCTTATGCGTATAGACTATATAGAAATGACGAAGAAAGTGTGACGTCACCCGTTGGTTTGTGGACTCCCATCCAATGTTGACCTCGGCATTTGAACGTCACCATGTTGGCTGTTTGGAGCCAGAAGTGACCATATTTAGATATGAAAGAAGGAGTGATGAGGCGGATCTAACCCTTGAACTCAAGATACCCAATGTGTATGAGTCTTGACTTCAGCACTGCTCTTATTGGAGACTAGACCAGTCAATCAAATTAACCACACCCTTAATATTCCTTTATTTGAAGCCTAATACTGTATGTACTTTTTTTTTAGTTTTTTTTTTTAGTTGGAGCACCAGATCACTGGTAAGGTTAATTAACTTTAGCTAATGAGATCAGCATGACTTGTGAAAAAAATATTGAGTATTTCAAGAAAAATGAAATTTTTTTTAATTGAATAAATTGGAGCCAGAGTTTTTTGGAGCCAGCCTCCAGCAGCCGTCGGGTGTATTTTTGTACTTCAGCCTTATTTTTGAGCCCCAGTTGTTTTGTCCATTTCTATATGCATTCTATTGTTATGATTCTTTTATGTTTATTTTTTTATTAAAGGAATATCTTATCTTATCTTATCTTATCTTATCTTATCTTATCTTATCTTATCTTATCTTATCTTATCTTATCTTATCTTATCTTATCTTATCTTATGATGTCTTACTTCTCATTGTTGCTGAGAATAATTCAGGATAATATGATGGTTGGTAATTGTTTTATCATTAAATATTTTGAAACTCTGACCAAAGTGAGGTGGCGTTTATATAGTCCAACCAGCACGGGATAGAAAAATGGATTCCCCCTTTATTTAGTGTTATTAATATTCTACAAATATTGTTGAAATAGTCACCCAATGTTGCAGTCCAACTCAACAATAACTTCTATTTTGCACTGAAATTCTTTATGTGCATTTGCACTGTTATGCTATTTTGCAATATTTTATTTGCACAAAATGCCTCATCTATTGTTTACACTTTGCTTTTCACATATGTATGATACTACTTTTTAAATGTTTTTCTGTCTCACTTTATTCTGTAAATTTTGTCTATTTTAATTTCTATTCTTGTATATATATGTGTTTGTATGTCTATAAATATATATTTGCATTGCCATCACAAAGAGCTGCTGAACTATATCTTATTGTTTTTAAATGTAATGACAGAAAAGTTCTGTTCTGTTCTATTCTATTCTATTCTATTCTATTCTATTCTATTCTATTCTAGTATGAGGGAGCCATTTGTTAAACTGAAGGAACAGATTTGTTTTCACAAATTACTAAATTGAATTCTAATGTTTACTATTCACAAGTTCAGCATGCTCAGCTGTCACCACTGGACAATGTCTGTATGCAAATGTACAGTTTTTTTAATGAAAATTTCAAGATGGTAATCATTTTAGTTGCATCAAATACATTTATTAAATAAACAATGAACCAAATGAATCAAAGTAATGGAAGATTGCTGCTATACTGGTAGCGGAGTGATTACTCTGTTGTCATTGAAATGACAAAAACTATTTGTCAGAAACCATTAATCAAATTTCCAATCTCACACAGCACTGCCATATCATCTACTTATTAAATGTCTTGGGAACCGGTACCAGAATTGACCTTGTCAGTAATCCATCTAGCTCTTGTAAAAAAAAAAAAAAAAAAAAAAAAAAAAAAAATTTTAAAAAAAAAAAAAAAAAAAATTTTTTTTTTTT
>OOFC01048063.1:29620-41846 GCA_900323345.1 Pseudochromis fuscus
AGCAGTTTTTAAAAAAAAAAAAAAAAAAAAAAAAAAAAAAAAATATTTAGTAGAAATAGCAATAATACATGTTTTTTGTGACTTTGACAAAAGTCTTTTACATACAAAGAACAAGTGATATAAACAAGGCATTATTTTAAACATTATATTGTGGAGGAATATAAAAACTCACACAACATTTATGGAAAACTAAAATTTATACCCTCTAAATAATTATTTTGTCAACACTGAAAATCAATCTTATACCAGCAAAAGAAGAAAATAACTTCAGTCACATTCCTCTTGCACTTTTCATATATTTTCACTTCGCAATTACATACTGTGATATTGCCATTAAGAAACAAAACAGAGTACTACTTCAATAGATTTAAAGGGTAACTAATTAATGTCTCTTCTTCTCTTCGAAACATCTTGGCTTCAATAGACAGGTCACCTAAAAGCTGCATGAAGTTTTTTGTGACTATAGACCTTGGAGGAAATATTATAAGACACCCAATCTTGATTGTAGTTCCACATTTAGATTTATTGAGGGATTTTTCTGACCATAATCCATACAGTTTCCTCTTCTTTGGCTCAGATTTTTACAAATATATCACATCTAATGGCCGGAAAATCTGTGGAGAGCCTGTTATCAAGGCATGTACTTCATTCCTTTCATCCTCGGTATGATATGGATATCTCTGATGTCATCATGCTGAAGCAGCCAACACAAGTAGCGCTCAGTCCCCATGCCCCATCCACTGGTGAGAAGTGGTTGTACTTGGCGCATGTTAATGTACCATTTGTAGGAGTCTTCTGGCACTGCATGGTGCCTGAGGGCCTCTTGTACCGTCTCAGGGGTGGAATGGCGTTCACCAAGACCCACAGTCTCACCCAGGCCCAGCAACAGGTCAGCAGCCTTGGCTTTGCAACGCCCAGTGCCCTCCACATATGCCTGGTAGAAGGGAACTCCAAGATGGTCCATTTCAGTCAGCCAAACAGCGCCACCATATTTCTCTATCAACACCCGCTCTCCTTTGCGAGTTAGCTTTCTGCCAAAATGGGGCTGGCCATCTTGTACCCACTCTAAGCAGTCAGCAGAGGGCATCATGGGGATGGCTTCATCCAGAGGGACTCTTGGTAGTGGAGTTTTTCCATTTAGCTTACTCAGCATAGCTGTGACATGTGTAAGTGTCCCAGCACTGTTGACGATTATATCGGAGTGTTTCTTCAACATGGATTTGGTTAGATGAGCCACGTATCCCTCAGCTATGGAAATTGCATTGTCCATGTCACCCAACAGTTCACACTCCACATGGTAAAACTGGTTCAAGTGGGTGGCATCTGGATCTTCCCCTCGGAAGCTGGGAGATATGTAGTAGGTGCCTGGCAGGTTCTCCTGGAAGCGAAGGAAGTATTCAAGTACAAACTGCATCGAGTCAGCCAGGTAGACGTCCTGTCCCAGCAGATCAACAGAAACTGGCTCTGAATCAGATCCCAGACCCATTGGGGAGGAGATGGTGTCTGTGGTGAGAGGGGTGAGAGCATAAGAGAAGTGGCAAGAACTGTGGAAATATTCCACTGTGCTGTGGAAAAGAGTGTTTTGAATCTGGAACAAGTTGCGATACCACAGGCTGTTGATAGCAAGTCTGGAGTGAGACTGAGGGTCTTCCCATGAACGAGGAGGTCTGCACTGGGTGATTTTTGTGTGGATGTTTTTGAGGGCTTCATGGTCAGCAGCTGGGCCATCCAGAGATGACACATATCCTGGATAGCTTTGGAAGAATTCTGATGGCAACTCAGCCGGTTTAGTGCCATCTGGTGAAGGTAACAGGGGTATCAGCTTGGCATGAGCGTAGTCAATCTCAAAGCCCTCAAAGATCAGAGCAACACTGGGAGCTTTCATCCCCTTTTCCAGTAGTCTGGCAACTTTATAAGTGGCTAAGATCAGTGCTTTGTAGTCAGGTTCATCCAGTTTGAAGATGTCACTGGGCAGTGGTTTGCGTGGCACCACAACAGTTAGTCCAGGACTATTTGGGTATGGTGTTAGGAAGGCAACATGCTCACTGTCTTCCCACACTCTCCACTGTCGCTGCTCTCCACGTATGATACGACCAAACAGGTTGTCATTGGAAAGGTCACCGAAAAAGTCAAAGCAAAAAGGTGCATTTGGTGTTGGCAGGGCGTTTCTAATGTTGGCTTGAACCTCGGTCAGTGCATCATCATCCCAGCGTGGGCCACTTTTGGAGGTGCAGTATCCCGGATTGTAAGCGTGGAATTCCTCTTCTCCAGCGACATGGGGCTGCCACTTTGGCTCTAAGCCATGAAGTGGGAGCAGTCTAATTTGTGCTGGCTCATCACTGATTGGATTGAAAACCAAAGCACAGCGCTGAACTCCCACTCGCTCACATAGTAAGTTTGACACAGTTCTTGCTGCTTGTAGCATCGCAACAAAATCAGGTGTTGGCAACTGGAAGATGCTGCTTGCACCACTGAGAGTTTTTCTTGTTAGAATCGTTGAGCCAGGGGTCCAGGGATTAGGATTCAGGTAGGCGACCAGATCATCTGTTTCCCAGATCACATCAGAAAGGTCTTTCATAGGCCTGAAGACTTCTACTCGTGAAATGCCATTGATCATTGAAGCCACAAACATCACGCCAGCATTTGTTTCAATGATAGCATCACCTTGAGTGTCCACAGCAATGATCCCTGCACAGTTCCCATTGAGATTTTCATCCATCACTTCTCTACACGCTTGCCGAAGGTTATAGCCTTTGTGATGGTATAGACTGGCTATTTTCTGTGCAACTGTGTTCCTCAGAAATACATCACCATTTCCAGAGCAGGTAATAGCTAACTTGTCATCTGCATATATTCCTGCCCCTACTACTGCTGTATCCCCAACTCTCCCTTTCAGCTTTCCTACCAACCCACCTGTGGAGGATGCAGCTGCCAACCCATTCCAACGATCCAAGGCGACAGCTCCCACTGTCTGAGGGTGATTGTTTTTTGAGCTATTTCCACCGCTAAGTGTTGCAAGTAACTCCCTGTGGCGTATATCAGTGTAGAAATACTCAGGCCCAACAGGCTTCTCCTTCTCCACCAAGCCTTGTACAAACTCTTCAGCACCATCCCCCACAATCAGTGAATGTGAGCTCTTCTCCATGACACATCTTGCTGCTTTTATTGGGTTTTTTAGAGTTTGCACACAAGCAACAGATCCTGAGTTCTTTGCACTGCCATCTACAATGGTTGCTTCCATTTCATTTTTGCCATCTTTGTTAAATACTGAGCCTTTACCTGCATTGAACAGAAAGCAGTCCTCCAAAGCTTCCACTGATCTCTGAACTGCATCCAGACTTCTGCCACCTTGTTGAAGCACTTCAGACCCAAGAGTTAAGGCTGTTTGTAGAGCAAACTCAATAATCCCTATCACTTGGCCATTCAGCATCATATCTTCCCCAGCGCCACCGTGAATCACCAGAGTGCAGTCTGGGCCCATGCCATAGGTAGTGTTGATAGTGCTTTCAGTATTGTTCCCACTCTTTGTGCAGTGAACTTTGTCTCCATTCATTTTTTCTGTTTGACCCTGTTGGAAAAGACAGTCCAGGGCGCCCATTTGGTTTGCAATAGCATACCTAACAGCTAGAAGCATCATTAACTTCAGATTCATCTTGAGGTTTTCTTGAAGCTTTTCTAGTTTCGGAGCGAAGCTCCCTTTACCATTAAGCACAATGCGAACCTTGTCTCTTTTCCCAAGGTAAGTTACAGCCAGCTGATCTTGGGCATAAACATTCCCAACTCCAACCTCCACACCTTCCATCAGGTCTGTACCTGTGAGATACACCGATGGACATCCAAAGGGGTCCAGGAACTTCCTCAGTGGATTGTCTGGGGGCAAAGATCGACGCAGGGCAGCGAGGTGTGGACCAACACCTTGACCATTTTTGGTGTGTCTTATGAGGCTCTTATGCTCCAAAAATGCAACATGGAATAAGCGTAGCAGATCCGCAGTGTATTGGATTGTGTTGTCTGGACTAATGCAGGATGCCAAGGCACCGACTAGCTTACGAGAATACATGGTGAGTGAGTATGTAGGATCACAGCGACCATGTTTGAAGTGGCGCATATGGGTAGGCGTGACAAGCATGTGATTGGCAGCAGATTCCCCAAGAGTCTGCCTCAGGGAAAGCTGCAAAGAGAAGTTGAGCCAAGCATCATACAGCCCCCTTTGGCCTCTGAGAGTAGAGAAGACATCAGGATAGGAGGGCACATCAAAGGTGAGAACTGGATGTGTTGCTTTTAAATCACGGCTCTGTTGTGGAGGATTTACTCCTCCTAATGGGAAGTTTAGGGAACTTGGGCAAACAGAATTAACATTTTTTACTGTGACAGACCCATTGATATTTTCAGTGTCAGTACGGACTAGGTTTAAGTCAGCAGTCTCAGATAGATGGTAGACTCGTTCAGTCACAAGTCCAGCCACCATCCCATCCACAGCACTGTGTTCAAACACCATCCCAGCTGTGCCGTCTTTGAACACCACCAGGTTCACAACCTGTAAAAAAGCAGAAAGATCAAGATTGGTACCTCTGACCATTATAAACACTGACACCATGATAATATGTTCAAACTTCATTCCATTTTTTTCACAAACTAATCTACTGTATTAACTATTAACTATTTTGACCACATTTCAAAGCAAATCAGATTTATTGACTTTGATTCTTTTTTTGTGAGCCAGTGCAAAATGTTCATTTCACAGCCTCATTGTTATTGTAAATCTAATAAACAGAGCTTCTCAGAATATAACACATTTTATGTAGAAGTAAAACAAATATTATTTCATACTTTTTCATTATTAAATAGTACATAATTCTGATATTGATCCCAGTGTTGATAATGTATGCGTTTTTTTTTTTTTAAGTGCAGCAAATACATAACAGAGAGCTGGCTCACTTATAATCTACAGGACTCCTGTGTTGTAATTTGATTACCGTATTTTCCAGACTATTGAGCGCACCTGTCTATAAGCTGCTATTGAATTTATTCAAACAGTTTCATGTGGTCCACTCTGACCGGGTCTGATGTGACGAGGCTAGATATCGGCGGCACGGAGCTTGCTAGCTTGTAAAAAGCTAACGAGCTTCGTGCCGCCGATACATGAGCCACACCGGTGTTTAAGTTCAAAGCGTCGGAAAAAAGTAGCGGCTTATAGTCCATATATTACATATTTAATATGTACATATTTAATGACTGAAGATATCAACTTTAATGTTATTGCACTTCAAGTACCTCAACAGGGACATATGGTCTTTAATGAAACACATTAGCATTATTTCATCACTGATATTCTGATGCCATTTCATGTTGTGATTATGACAAAAAACTTCTAGATGAATATTATGAGGGAACAACCTGAGGTATCTGACATGAGTTTGTTTTAAAATCCAGATTTTACTGAGTACCTTGTCATAGTATCTCAGACATGGGCTGTCTCCGCCTCCTCCCAGCCTCACTGCATTGAGGATATCAGCCAGTTCAGTGGGTGCGTTGCAGTCTTCCAGGCAGAGCGTCAGCACAGCGCTCTCCATCAGACCCAGTGAGGTCACCGCTGCTCCTTCCTGCTCCAGGATCTCCTCCCTGATGGCGGCCCAGGCTTTGCGCTCCAGAGCTGAGAGGCTACAAATGGCAGAGGGATCATTGTGTTTCCCTGCTCTGGGCTGATCCATCACCTGAGCCAGCTGGTTGTAGATGTCTATGAATGATCGTGCAGAAACTGGGCCACCAGTGCTGGGACGCCACAGTATATCAACAGGGAACACTCCTCCAGCACAGTTAATGATGGCATGCAGGCTGTCTGGGTAGACCTGGATTTGAGAAAGATAAAGATCAGAACATCAACATAATAGTGTGCTATAGATTAATATAAGATTTAACCTGACAGTCAGTAATCTCACCTTAATTTCATCTTGAGTCCTGCCAGGAATACGGCTGGCAGCGAATACTTCAGACTGCTGCGTGTGCTCCATCGGTACATTGCCCTCCAGTAAGAAAGGCTCGCTGTACAGCTTTGCTGCTGCCCAGAGCAGAGCGGCCGCTCTCCCCAGCTGCGTGCATCTCTTTGCTTTAGATGGAAGAAGGACAACGGGTAGGGCTGTGGAGGTGGGCAGAGGGTCTGGACAAGACAACAGAGCTCTCTTGAACTGACTCGTCACCCAATTCTCTTGGCCCTCGGCGCTGATTACTAATTTCTGCTGGGCCTCTTCAAGGAGCTCCCTCTGCTGCTCCAGCATACTTTTGTACTCTGGGTAAAGATCAGGACTCAAAGTGAGCTGCAGGACACGGCTCACTTCCTGCAAGGTAACATCCAAATCTGGAACGGGGTAGTTGAGAAGGGTCATCCTGGTAAAATGGACGAGGCTTGACAGAGAAGAGGAAAAGAAGCAAGAATCAATAATAATGGTAGGAACTAAAACAAAAGCGAGAACCAAGTGCTGATGCCATATTTCATATGTATATACACCCAACAGGTACATGGGTTTGATTTTAAACAAATAACTGATGGTATGATTTTCTGTCATACTGAGTTCTTCTAGCCCTGCAATAGGCTGGCAACCTGTCCAGTGTGTACCCCGCCTCCTGCCCAATGGCAGCTGGGATAAGCTCCAGCAGACAACTGTCACCCAAGTGTGGAGAAAGCAGGTATAGAAACTGACTGGCTGACTGACTGACTGATGACTGACTGAGTTCTTCATGATTTCAAGTCTGTGTATGATATGAAAAGCAAAGAGTTTAATAGACCAAAGAGACTGTCTGCAGCTTTGTCAGACTCAGTGGCGTAAATATGGACGGTGCAACCGGAGCAGCTGCACCGAAGCCCAGACGCCGTCAGGGATCCATGAAGGAAGAAAAAAAATGTATTTTGAACAGAATAGCTTGGGGCGGGTCGGTGAGGTGACGCTGAGTGGCTGGTATGGGAGGAGGAAAAGATCATTTGTCCAATCACGTTGAGACCTGTCAGTCATGATGGTGTGAGGTGAGTTGTTTTTCATTTCAGCAATAAAAGCAGGTGGATGAAAATTGACGAGAAAATGTAGCATCACGTTTAGCGTTAGGCTAGCCTCTGTTGAGTGGCTGTGCGTGTGTGTCTGTGTGTGTTTGTGTGCGTGTCTGCATGTCTGCATGTAGCGTGCAAGAGGTATGCTTGTGTTTCGGGCAGGGATGGGGGCACAAAAAAAATATTTGCACCGGGGCCTATACCCATGATGTTACGCCAATGGTCACACTTGTAGACTGCATGTGGTACATGTCTGTCCCAGATCCACTCATAAATGCACATGAAGGAGAAGAAGATGATTCTGAGTCTTCAACTGAGTGGCAACTCCAAATCATCACTGCATTAGCAAAGGAACCCACAGGCAGGGTTTGAGGTGTGCAAGTATGTGTAAGTTCAACAAGTTTAGTCATGTTATTGTCCTCTCATGAGCTTTGACTGCAGTGAAAACACACATTAGACAAGATTGAACAAATGACTTTGGAAAGCCCCTAAAATTTCCTCCAATGAGACATTTTTTCTTTGTGAAATCTCAATAAATATTGAATGAAATACTCTGAAATTCCTTTTCCCCTCTGGCTGAATTGAATATTGTTCACCATTGTCAAATTTTCACCACATTGTTTGGTGAATGACCAAGTATTTGTTAGCTTACAGTGCAACAACACACAGCGAACATGCGAAACACTGCTTGCTAAGGGACACTTGTCATCATTAGCATGCAGATGTTTTACCATTTCAACAAAAGTCAAGTGTAGCAACAGACAAAATATGTGTTGTTACCTACAAACTACTCCTCAGTTTAGTTGCTGTACGTACAGTAGATACACAAACTGACTCAGTGCATTATATTATATGTGCCCTTTCTTATCTCCCTTTACGTTTCCTCCACATGATCCCCAACCTTTCTCACATTAGTGGAGCCAGTAAGTGAATTATCTGATTTCTGCTTAAGAGGCTGGAACACGGGTCCCTTTGTGCGTTAATGCAGTGGACATGAATGGAATGCATCCAGATTTTACTTCAGTGTAAGACAATACCCCCTGGACTGAGCAGCTATTCGGACCCTCGTAATGACTGATAACGAAGCCCATCTGCTCACACGTGAAAGCAGTTAATCCCTTTGCATAACTAAGTCGTGGCATTTTTTATCAGTGGTTGTCAAGGAAACACATCCCTCGTTGTATGAGTTTCCAAAAATTAGATTTCTCCTGATTTGTCCCATCAGTTCAAGTCATTCGCACAATGCTGGCTGTCTGCATCCTATACAGATCCCGTTTTTTATCTGATAGATTTGGATGGATGGATCTGCAGGGACACTGGTCTTGTGATTCCAATAGTTTAACTCCAATAGCGCTGGTACCACTGTATCTACAGGGTGATATAGGGGATTTTTGATAAAGCAAATTCTGTAAGATCCCATTTTATGGACAATAAAGCAGTTTATATAATTCTGTCAGACCAAGTGACAAAATTATTCAAGGATAAAAATCTCAAATTCTACTTTTAAGGATCAGTTCATCCAAGCTGTCGTCCAATAGAAATTACTTATATTTGCAAAATTTTTATATTGGATTTCTGTCTGAGATAACTGTTGCTGGTCTGAAGCATTTTAAAACTTCAACAGCAGTATTTATTACTAGAAACAATATTCAAGTGTCTCTGGGTACGCCACAGAAACTATCTCTGGGCTGACACTGTGCTGTTAACAGTAATAGTACGCAGTATTGATAGGTGTCAGATTTTCTTCTGGTCTGTTCTTATAATGTAGTTAAATTCACATTAAAATTGAAAAAACTCCAGCTCTAGTAAAAAAGAAAAACCCTTGATATTTGTAGTTGCTCAAACAGCAATAATAAGGATTTATTTTTATATTTGAGAACTTTAAAATGATTTCTTTTAACATTTTAAAATATTCTCAATAGAGGAAATGATATAAAAAGCAAAAGATTTCCTCTCACATATTTCATTTTTTGGATATGTAAGTTTCTTGCATTTATCTAAATGAATTTTAAATAATCACTACTACATTTATCAGTAACCTCCTCTTGAGTAATAATATACGCTCTGGTCATATGAAACATTATCAATGAAAACTTTTCCAACGTTTCTCACACATTTCTTTGTTATTTCAAGAATTAAGTCAACTTACCTCACTCTAGAAATGTCTCCAAGATGTGGCCAGCTGATCGGGTGCAGGACACAGTCTGAGGAAAACTTGGTTGGACGACAAAAACAAGGGCTTGTCCATAACGTGGAAGCTGTGACTCCAATTAAGCAATTTAGTTTCTTGTCTCTCCTCCCTCCCTCTCTCCACCTCTCACTGTGTCTCTTTAACAATCTTCCTCCTGCTCTCTGTCATTTCTCAGTGCTTCATGTATTTGTTTCATGTATATCGTGATTTGTTTTTGAAATCCCTGTTTGACAGTTTAACATCTCCATCAACATTGTTGCACATTGTTGTTTTTTATTCCTGCTTGTGCCTCTTCCCCAGGTCATGTTTGAAAATGAGAACTTGTGCTCAAACATTTTTATCTGGTTAAATAAATGTCAAATAAATAAATAAATAAATAAAAAAAGCACCAAAAAGCACCACCAGCCAACCTCACATGACTCTCCCACCATCTCTCTGTCACACACTTGATATTTTCTTTGAACAAAGCTTTAAGCACTTTGACCTTTTTCATGCTTTAAATATAAATGTAGTGTATGGGTACTTTTATTAGATTAGATTCAACTTTACTGACACTGAAAAATACACTAATCAATCAATGAAATGAAGTTTGGTATCTAAACTGAAAGTGCAATATCCACATATGTATATACAGTATAATACATGGGTACACATGTACAGTGATTACAGTAGACAGAAGGTTTTTAAGGTTATTGCAGCATGTACATAGATTCTCACAGTATTTACACTGATTTTTTTTTTCAATTGTTTTTGCTGTGAGTGTGTGATATGCATGTCTGTGTGATATCAAAGTTGAGAGATCTAATTGGTATTGGGTGTGAACACTGTTTGCCTTTAAAACGGCTGTTTGCACAGTTCTTCAGTTGTTCCCGAAGAATTTTCCACAGTTCATTTTCAGTCTGTCTCAGTCAGGAGCGTCTCTAACGTCAGAGAGAGTCGGTGTGCGCTTTTACGCACGTGGCACATTGGTGACCTTGTTTATGTACTCAGCTACTTTGTTATTGGTGTCATCATAGTCCATGAATTTCTGAGTTTTTCAGCACATTTGTTTTTATTTTATTTTATTTTTTTTCCAGTTTTACTGTTCAATCTTAAAGTCTTACCGTATTACACAGGGTGAAACAAATGACAAAATATGGCATCAGGCTGTGCCCAGCTTTCCTCCAATCCCGGACCAAAAAAGTTACTGTAAATACTAGAGCTATAAATACAATGTCCTCATGACCTTAAAACTAATCAAATTAAATCAAAACCTGATCAATTTAAAAATTTGAATACATACAAAAATAAACATGGAGATTCAATTGTGTATTAAGAACATTTTGTCAAAAAGATGTCCACGTGGCAGTGACAACGGTTTGATAAATTGATTTTTACTTGATTAATAATGATAACAAATGACACCCATGATGGTCTAATAGCATGCATCAATATTACTAGGATCTATAAATTTATCTATGTAGCCAATATCATCATTTCCAAAAAAACATTGCATTGATTTTTTTTTTTCCGTTACAAAATTCAACAAAACTTTCAACTTAACTTTTTATGATCTATAGTAGAATAGAGTTTAAAAGTAGAAAAGAAGAAATCCTGCAGTAGTTGTAGCTCAGCAGAAAACCAGTCCTAATATCATATAGTGAGAAGAGACGTGGGACACTGTGACGTGGGAAAGTGAGGAAGGCGAAGAAATGGTTGGTGTAGGAAAAATAAAGTCAGGTTAAATGTTTAGTCAGTAGCAGGTTATTTGAAATATGTCAATCTTTTCAGAGGACAGGTTATTTGTGTATGATGCTGAGAAAAGAGACTTTATTGTGAATCTTACATTTAATGATGTTTCCTGAAATGACCCTATGCTATTTATGGGCAGTGCGCACTGTTTGGGGGAGGCACTATACAGCACAGGGAGAACACATATCACACTGGTGTGAAGGGTACACTCAGTACTGTAAACATGGGGGTGCAAACTCAAACTCTCGTCTCTGCTAAATGGCTTGCAAATATGGTGAAACGCAACCTGGTAGGACCGCACCTGCGGATCCTGGACACCTCCTGGTACCTGCCGATGATGAACCGGGACGGCAAGAAGGAGTTTGCACAGTCTCACATCCCGGGAGCGTCTTTTTTCGACATCGACGAGTGCACGGACCAGACCTCCAAGTTTGATCATACGCTCCCGAATGCACAGTTTTTCGCGGACTACGTGGGGAATCTGGGCATCGGGAATGACAGTCATGTAGTTGTTTACGACGCCAGCGACTTTGGGTTATTTTCTTGCACCAGAGTTTGGTGGATGTTCCGGTTGTTCGGACATCCTAAAGTGTCGGTGCTGAACGGGGGCTTCAGGACATGGGTCATGGAAGGACATCCAGTCTCAGGCACGTACAGCAAACCGCAGGCAGTCAAGTTCAGCGCCACCATGAACCAGTCCTGGGTGAAGTCATTTGAGGACATGACAGATAACATCGCGACGCAGAAATTCCAGGTGGTGGACGTGAGGCCGTATCAACGTTTCAGAGGATTGGAGCCTGAACCGAGAGAGGGTGCATTTAATTATATTATATTATATTATATATGGTATACATGTGTGAGCTTTAAATTGCTGCTATGTGTGTACAGACAGTATGTAGGCCTGCAGACTAACAACATCTATGACCTTTACACAGCCGCTCTCCAAAGCGGATTAGTCTTTGGAGTTTAGTTTTTTTTTTTTTTTTTTAACGGATTTCGGGCAACAATGGAGCTGTATTGCGCAACAAAACAAATAAGACTTTGGATAACTCCACACAAAAGGTGCACTTGTTAGTAGGATGTTTAAATTAATAATTATGAAAATAATTCGGTTTTTTGTCCCTAAGGATAGAAAAATACCAATGTGATGCTTAAATACTCAAGGAAAGTACAAAGGTGCAGAGGTCACCAAGCCCAAAAACACGAATAAACCAGAAAGCACTGATGCCCTCCTGTGGTGAAATAGTAAAACTATCCTGGTAAAA
>OOFC01048065.1:1144-12106 GCA_900323345.1 Pseudochromis fuscus
ACAGGGAGGACACACACACACACACACACACACACACAGACACAGACACACACACACACACACACACACAGACACACACACACACACACACACACACACACACACACACACACACACACACACACACAGACACACACAGAGACACACACACACACACACACACACACACACACACACAGAGTCATGCGGTGATGATTGGTTGCTAATGAGGTCAGGAGCCGTGATGATGGGAGCGTGATGTCACTCTCCCTGAGGCCTGAACCCATTACAGACCATTAGTCATGATCGTATCACACACTCACACATAAGCTGCTCATGTAGACACACACACACACACACACACACAGAGACACACACAGACACACACAGACACACACACACACACACACAGTACAGGATGTTGCTACATTGTTCCATTAGCTGCTACATTCAGATGGAACTCGACTCTTTGATGTCCCTGGATGTAATCTGATTACAATGTATCATTACTTCAAATATTCATCTTGATTTGTCTTTTGTTTTGTCTGATTCTGATTCTGATTTGAATGGTTTGTACGACCTGCAGAGGTCAAAGGTCATCCTCAGAGAGTCAGTGATCAGCTGGAGAAGGATCAATGAGGACGTTACATTTACAGTCCAGTATTTAATGATGTGACGTCACCGATCAACGTCCATGTTCCTCCTCTAACTTGTTGTGTGTGTCTTCCTCTGTCTTCATGTGTCTGTGGTGGACGTGACCTCTGACCCCTGAACCCGTGAAGCATACGTCAGATGACAATGGGTCATCGGCAGAGTGTTCGAGTGACGACGAGGACCTGGAGGAGTGTGAAACTAGCCATACAGGTGGGCTAGGTTAGTTTGCATTTGCTTGCTTTCTTTGTGCTTTCACATCATCTGCACCAGAGGATGGAGGCATCCTCCGAGCATCACACCCCCATGGTGAGACAAAGTGTAACGTCATAAAACAGCTGTCCCGACGCAGTGACCACACCACACACACTCCCGATCCAAGCAGAGCTGCACCACTCAGTCCAAATTGAAGCTCACTGCATCAGTCACACAATTCAACCAGTAACACAGAGTCACTGACATCATGAGCTACACTTGCACATGGGGTGGTCCAAAGTGGTTAACATGGTCACCGCTCTGCATACAAATGCTGTCTGCTGAGAGGACTATTAAAGGGTTAGTACGTGTCATCCTGAACGAGCTGATTTGTATGATGGTGAACCATGTTCTCTGCACTGATGCTGCAAACTGTGTCCATCATGTTTGAGCCCATCGCTCCTGCCATCCACTGCTCCACTGATCTTTCTGTTCAACATTTGACTTTCATTTGATTTCAGCTAGAAACGAGTTGTTGTCCAGATTACATCGATGTGTTTTGCTTTTTGTTTTCATTTGTGTTTTTTCTGTTTGAGTTGATTTTCCCAGATTTAGAGGCTTGTGATAGAGAACAGATATCATTGAATTTCTGTGTACAGGTTTTTCTTTTTTTGGGTCATACTTTTTGCTTTTAGGTGTACTTGTTATTCTGTCTTTTTTGTATCGAAACAGAAAAAGGAAAAAAAAAAATCTAAAACATGTTGTGATAACTTCAGAGAATCAGTTTGAAAGAATTTGGGAATTTCCCATATTTTAGCAACACTTGTTTCTGTGGGAAGCAGCAAAACAAAGTCAATAACAGTAGCAGCAGGACGGATCATTTTTCTGCAATAACACTTTAAAATTACTTCAAATTCATAACCTCCCAAAACTGGAAATCAGTCAGAGCACAAACCTCCACCAAGGCCTAATCCAGCTGTACTGATGCTATAGTCTGAACACTGCTGCCCTCTGGTGGTGACAAAGTAACACTACAACATTAAAACATTGACCCGTTAAAACCATAGAGTGTTTATAAAAGACAGACGGAGAAACCGGGTTCAAAAGTGAGACCAATAAAGAAATGTAATACAGTGTAATACCACCAGCAGCCACCAGGTGCTGCTCCAACTGACTTCAATTCAAAAATCCTGAAATATTCATCAATACATTTCTCCACAAGTCATTCTGATGTCATCAGATAAAGTCAACTCTTCTTCTCAGAGATCTGGGGGGAGGAGTTAGGGGCGGGGCTAGTCTGACTGACAGCTCTGTTCTTCAATGAGACGAGACCTGAACTCCAGTCTCCTCCTCATTGGACAGTGTCCTCAGGTTCAAGGGTCAGACCTGCCTCCTCCCTTCATATCCAAATATGGTGACTTCCTGCTCCAGTCTGCCCCCTGGTGGAGGCCTGTGCTCTGAGTGTTTCCTAGTTGTATATACAGTGATGATGTGCTGTCCTGCTCATACAAACCTGGACGAGGTGAAGTTGGGTCGTTGACCTCTGACCTTCCACAGGACGAGAAGCTTCATGTCAGTGACTGAGTGAAGTGTTTGTGGTGTATTTATTACCAGTCCAACATAGTTATTATCCTTTCATGTCAGTGTTTCCTGCTCTTCACCACCAGAGTCGCCCTTTAGTAAAAAGGTTATTCCCAAATTTTTTCAAAGACCATGTGAAATATTGTGGTGTAAATGGGTTTTAGAGAAATTGTGCTGTGTAGCCTGAGATCCATGGGGATTTGTGAAGAAAGTCAAAGACAGGGCCCCAGTCATCCAATCATGTGTTTACACAGAAATTCACACCATTCTAACCCTAACATCACTTTGACAAGCTGCATGCTTTTACTTTGAAATTTTACTTTGCTCTTTTTTGGAAGTCAATGCTATTTCCTGTTGTTTTTTGTTTTTTTATTATTATTATTTATTTTTTATTTTCTAAGTTTTGTTCCAAAAAGATTTCACATTCCCGTCTATTTCGCCAACTGTCCAAAAATGCATTCTTGTATTTTGGCCTCATCATGTGGTGGCATGACGTCCTGGTGGGTGATCAGTGTTTCCACTTCCTCTGGGGTACCGTGTGCGTCGTACCCTGCAGCTGTCCAACCAAAACCTCTTGATTCCTTTTCAAACCAAAAACAAAGGCACAAAGATCACTTCTTTTTTTTTTTTTGCCATCACTGTTTTCCTCCTGGATGAGGAGGCGTTCCCGTGGCGACTGATGGCGCCACTGGACACGCCCACTTCCACCCAAAGATAAACTGCTTCTCAACTTAACTGGTGGCAAAAAAAAACAAAACAACAGATTGTCTTTTGCCTCATGTTCTGGTGTTTTTAAATTCTCTCATTGGTACCACAGTTTATCAATCATACCTGCATGTGTTTTTGATTGGTCCTTGACACCCACCCTGCCCCGCCCCCCTGCATTTAGACTAACTTGGTTGGTTCGTCTGCATTCGTGTTGAAGCCTTTCTTTGAACTTCATTTAGTTTCAGTTTGTTTTGTTTGCGGTCGCAGCGTCATCCAAATGTGGTCTGACCTCTGACCTCTGACCTCTGACCTCACACTGTCCTCATCCTGTCAGTGTGGCCGTCTGTCTGTCTGTCTGTCTGTCTGGAGAAGTTATCAAGTGATTCTGTTCTCTGTTGTAAATCTTCAGTTTCATTTCAGTTCATTTCATAAGATGGCAACAAAACAAGCTTCTTACATTTTATCTGGAGACGTTTGTGAGGAAGGAGACACACACACACACACACACACACACACACACACACACACATACATCCTGGTTCTCACTGACGGTCCTGAGACTCAGGATAATGTGCAGTTACACAAACTCTATTATGAATAAACTTAATGTTTAATCATCAGAAGTTGTAAGAATCCAAAACATTTGACTGAATATGATTAATTCACTGGTCAGTTAGTGTGTGTGTCTGCACACAGCTCACAGCTTAGTGCTGGAGTGTCTGTAATTTATGGTGAAACATTAAATTTACACAGAGAGAAATGATGTCGATCAGTCATTTCTGAGGCTGAACAACAGGAGGAGGCTTCACAGATGAAAAGATTTCAATTCTCTAAATAATAAAATATATATTTAAAAAAGAAATAACTATTAAGAGATGAATCTGAAAGTCAAACTTTACCACAGACTGTTTGTAAACTGGACGAAGCAACTGGGGCTAAAACCTGAGACCAGTGCAGAAGTGCAAAGAGGTGCAATACCACCGACGGCCACTAGATGGTCTCACTGGAGATCAGAGCTGAACTCCAGTCTCATCCTCATTGGACAATGTCCTTTGGTTCAAGGGTCAGCCCTGCCTCCCGCCTCCTCCCTTCATATCCAAATATGGTCACTTCCTGCTCCAAACCACCAACATGGTTCAGATACCAGACTCCTGGATCAGGATCAGAGTCCACAGACCAGCGGTGACATCACGTCAGCTTCATCCATCAAACAGTCTGTGGACTGATTGAAAACTTTTTATTAAAATATCCTCGTTTGTTTTTCCTAAAATAAGAAAATAATTAAATATCACAGTTTTATTAAATCCTCCTTTCAAACAGGAGCTGAGTCCAGGTCTGCTGCAGGACACACACACACACACACACACACACACACACACACACACACACACACACACACACAAACTCTGTTCACAGTCAGTCTTTGCCATCTTATGGAATCCTCTCTAATTACATTATTATTATGATTCTGATTATTTTTGACCTACATGGAACCAGATGAGACATGTAGACACATTAGACATGAAGTGAATCATTGTCAGAAGCTCCACAGGTTTGAAGCTGATATCCTGAAGATTACATCCTGCATAACACAGGGTGTAACAAAACACAGCTGAGAGTCAGCATCCAGTCCAGCTGCAGCGTCATGGACACAGTACACAGTACACAGTACACAGCACAGTGTGCAGTGTACAAATACACAGTTACAGTTTAAATCTGTCTCTAAAGGATTAAACCCACTGCTGCAGGTGGATGTCTGTACTGTGGGGGGGACCAGACTTTACAGAGTTTACATCTCTAACACCTGAAACATCCACCTGTGAATAACTACAGAATTTCCATTTTTAAAAAGACATAATTCACATACTTTAATGAAGTTGTAAAATTAAAACTTAATACTTTGAATATCTTTTTGAATTCAATACAATCAAAGACAATTAATCATAAACAGTAACATTGATTCTGTGATTTGATGCAGATTATTTTAAACATGGTTTTCACAACAAAACCATTGAATACATGTGTTTTTATCACTGAATAAATATCTTTAACTAAAATGAAGACAACAACCTGTCATGTAACATCACATGAGTCACTCAGAGAGTTTTAAAGTATTTGAAGTATTTCTCCTCTGCAGCCTCAGTGATGAAGAAGAGATGATGATGATGGTGGATATCAGCTTCACTCTTGTCTTCTGACTCCCTCTTGAAGAATAAACTACATTTCATGTTTAGCACATTATGAATCTATGTTTTGTGTTTTTTACTTTGATTTTCTTCCCACGACTATCAGTTAAACTCGAGCTGTGTCCCAATTGCATACTGGTTTAGAGTGGGAGTGGGAGTGGGAGTGGGTGTTTACACTGGAAAACTAAATCTAACGACACCATCAGAGTGCATGCTGGGAGATGTGAGCGGCTGAAGCCCATTGGCTGCAGCTGATCGCGGCAGCAGTGTGTGTGATGCTGCGTCCTGCTGCCTCTGATGAGCAGTGATGGACTCGGGGACAGTGTATGGGATTGGGACACAGTGTCCGTCTCCTGCTCTTCTAACATCGGTCAGTCCTACCTGCGCCCAGTTTGCCGTGTTGTTTCTTTTCTACTTTCCCTAAATGCAACTTACTTTAAGCATGCATCAACATCCTGCAGTGCGACTAAAACGACTAGGCCACAGTCAGAGTAATAACCCATGTGTCAGCCAGTAACCGTCTCTCTCTGACGTACACCCAGACTGCACGGCCGGTTCATGTTTAAAGACTAACATCCAGATCAGAGGTGTCATGGAGAACACGTGAGGGAGGAGCCCGGCCTCCGGTCGAGCGCCTCCCTCAGCGCTGTCTGTTTTCTATTGTGTGCATCTGGTTGTAGTGTGTGCAAAATTTTTAAATGGCTTTGTTCTTTCATCTTAACATTTCTCATTTGATAGTTTTTAACTGGTCATATTTTTTGTAGTTATCCAATTGATCACTGGCATTTTGATTCTGTTCTTTTGGCTTATTCAGTATGTTTTCTGTTTTTTTATTCTGATTATTTTTCGGTAAAGCAGACAGTATCTAAACCACAATGTGAAATATTTTTGATAGACTTTTTGGGATTTGGAGCTTCTTCAGCAGCTGCTTTGTGGGTTTTATCGACTGAAACATGAAGAAATGATGAGATATAAACCACAGAGCTCACACCAGTCAGATGCAGGATTTGAACAACCACACAAACCCACAGATCAGTGTTTGCAGCAGTTCCAGATCCACTTCTCACTTATCTTCCATTTTTCAGATTTTTAGAAAAATCTATTCTGACGAAACCAATGAATCTTTTTCTCTGGATAATATTTAGTCCTAAACGAATGACTTGCATGGCGAAGAAGTTGCAGTTTAGGGTTTGTAAGACATGTCAGTGTTAGAGTTCTTCTGTTCTTTTCTGTAGATGGGCATGTATATTGCTCATTGTTTGTATATCCCCATCCCTTCCTTACAGCCAAAAGCTCTAATGCCGCCCGACCGCTTCGTACTGCCTTTACATGGACATGGCAACTGACTTACACTGTCACCCTCATCATCCTCATCTCCTCTGTAGTATGTTCATAGGTCCCACCCCTTCTTCACCTTCTCCCTTTGTCTTTAGAGATATTAAAATATTAAAGTCATCCATCCATTCTACACTAAAGAGCAAATTAAGCAAAAACTGTAACATGAATAGATTTTAGGAACCATTGAAGAAAAAAATGCAGATACATATTTTGTTTTTATTTTGTAAAAAAAACAAAAACAAATTATTTACCAGGAAAAAAACAAAACATAAAAAACAGAATTATGGTGTTTTTATTTTTCTGTTGTGTGGTGTGGATGTATGTGTTGTTGCCTCCCTGTACCGTCATGTTTTTAAGATAGAATCAATCTACAAATGATAAAAATGATCTTTAAACGGTACCAAGTGGCTATCCAACAATCTTACACAACTTTCCTTTGTAAATTCTTTTCTTCATGCCTAAATCATGCGGGCAATTTGTTGATGTAAGTTGAACATTTACAGTATGTGTGTTTCCTTGTGTCTGAACTGTGCTGCTGCTTTCGTACAGATGCAGTTTGTAAAATCTGAAGGTTTCAAAAGTCTCAACTAAAAGCAGAGAAAGACTGAAGGAGGTAACATGGAGCAAATTCACAGGATACAGGGAGCATCAGTCATCAGCAGTGTGAATATGAACTGGTGCAGGATTAAATGTTAAACATGTTTGTGAATCAATATGAATCAGATGCAGATTTGTCGTCCTCCATATTCATCTAGATACACACATCAACACCATGCCAGAAAATAAGTAAAATACTTTGGTTTCCATGGTGATTCCTGAAGTGAGGACCTACATGAAAGAGCAGGGAATCCAACTACAGACCCTCCTACAACTGACTCTTAATAAAGGAAAATCAAAGCTCCTGCATCAGATCATCTGCAGATTCACTCCCACTGATGATGCTGCAGATGATAACAATAATAATACTAACAACAACAACAACAATAATAAACTTTATTTAGTTACACTGCACTTTTCTTCTCCCTCTTCCTGAATCACTTCCTGCCAGTTTACAAAATAAAACGGGATGATGCTGATAAACTGAGAAAAATCCAGAAGTTTTACTTTAACCATCAACTAAAAATGAATGTATCATTTCCAAAGAGAAACAAACTACAAATAAAAAGTATAGAAATAAATCCTGCATTTCAAAAGTTTTCACAAAGAGGTGTCTGTAACTAGTTTTCATTGTGACCTGTGAGCTGCAGGAAGTTTAATTTTGATGAGACCTGATGATTTTCTTGAAGAATCTACTTTGTAAAACACACATTGCTCCATGTGCTTCCTCGGTGAAGAAGTTTATTTTCAACATCTTACAAACTGCATCAGGTCTGTGGACATGTGACACCTGAATGAGTCTTTAGTAATTTTATCATTTGAAATGATGGAATAAAAGGCCTTTGTTCAATCTTCAGTTGTGTGCCTGTGAGTGTATACGTCGTGTTTGTGATGATCTGTGAGACTTATTACTTTTATGTTGATAATGTGCATCAGGATATTTTTATTATGTCAATGGCAAATCAAATGTTCACTGCAGTGACACCTGCTTCACATCACACACAATAATAATCAGATCCAGTTATGATGCAGGTGTGTTTAGCTTCTATTGATCCACGTCAGCAGAGTCGCACTGAAGACACAGCTGCACATTCAGGCTGTTTAACAGATACGGAAAATTACATAGTTTAAAAAGTAGCTGCGTCACCATGGTAACAGACAGTAAGATCTCTCACAGAGCTGTGTCACCGTGGTAACAGACAGTAAGCCTACTAACAGAGCTGTGTCACCATGGTAACAGACAGTAAGATCACTAACAGAGCTGTGTCACCATGGTAACAGACAGTAAGCCTACTAACAGAGCTGTGTCACCATGGTAACAGACAGTAAGCCTACTAACAGAGCTGTGTCACCATGGTAACAGACAGTAAGATCACTAACAGAGCTGTGTCACCATGGTAACAGACAGTAAGATCACTAACAGCGAGCTGCATCATCATTAGCCTGACCAATCAGAGCCTCCTACATTCTGTTCGAATGCAGAAGGGTCTGACACCGGAGACACAGCCAGTCCCTTCATGAGCAAACTTTGGGACAGACCAATCACATGCCCCTGTTGTTGACACGTCATACTGAGAAACCGGAACAAGCTTTTCTCCCAAATCAAAACATTGAAAATGTCGGACATGGCTGCCGTACGAGTGTTTACTCCTGCTCTAGCTTCGGTTTTGCAAAAACTGGAAAATATAGAATCTCTGAATCGACAGCTGTCGTTAATGTTAGTCCTCTCTCCTCCGTTTGCCACAGCTCCACTCGTTTGTTTTCGTGGTGCGGCTACACACGCTACACCGTTTGACAGAATACGCTAACGTCATATCCAGTGTAGCGTCTCACACTTTGTGCGTCACATTCGACTTCTGTGATTGGTTCCCTCTCAGCTTGCTAAGCCCGCCCTCGAAATGAGAGACAGCGGTGCAGCTCCAGGCCCTCACGTCTTTGTAAAGTATTCTTTCAAAGCGTGTTGGGCCTGGTTGATCAGGTAACATCACCATGGTAACAGACAGTAAGATCACTCACAGAGCTGTGTCACCATGGTAACAGACAGTAAGATCACTCACAGAGCTGTGTCACCATGGTAACAGACAGTAAGATCACTCACAGAGCTGTGTCACCATGGTAACAGACAGAACTATTCAGTAAAAGACTAAATACACCTGTAGTTAGAACGATCTGACAGATGCTGTGTTACCATGGAAACAGGAGAAGTTTTTTCCTCTGGAGACGTTTGTCAAGACGTCAGATAAAAAAAATAGTTTCTGTGTGTTGATGTGAAACAGCTGTAATGAGGCTCATTATTAACAAACCTGACAGGAAGTGACAGGGGAAAGTTTTTCTTTTCCTAAACTTCTAAAGTGACAAATTCACCAAGGAGTCGATCTGGTCTCATTGTTTTGAAGTTAGAAATAAAATGATGTGATGTGGATATTTGGTTTGTGTGGAGACCTGCTCTATTCTCCTACAACATGAAGCTGCTGCACATGTTGGATTAAAGAGGATTTCATGATGTTTTTCACAGAGTAAACTTTCAGGTGACTTTCTTCTGCCATTGACATTGTATAAATTCAAAGTGAAATAATATTTACAGCTGAACAGTCATTTCTTGGTCACAGAGCTGCTCCTGTGAGAGGCCTCCTCCTCCATTTACACAAATTGGATAAATATTTATTACAAAGAAAAGTTCTTTGCACAAACAAATGGGAACTTCATGGATCGTGCCTTTAACATGACGTGTCCATTTATTCTGCTTCCACAGCTGGTTTTTATATTTCACTCAGAAGAGTTGAATTTCTAAAGTATTCAGTTGGAGATTCCTGAAAGTGGCTGTAAACAGAAGGTTCAGCTCTGCCTCTGAGAAACATCTGTAGACCAACAACAACAAGAGGTTTAAGACGATCAGAGGCACCGACTCTCATCTGTGATTGGATTGATGTGTCTCGGGTAAAATGAAACTTTTTATTGTATCAATTTGTATCAGAAACATTTGAAGACAACTTCTCAAACTGCTGAGAGTCAACACAGTATACTGATGTATATGTCCATCCGTGTGCTGGACCTTTGAGGCTCCTCCCTGTGCCGCTCTTAAACCTTTTGGAGGTGAAACCCGATCGGTCCCCGACGGTGACGCCCCGCTGGTTCTGACCTGTCTGTGGTTTGGTTGTTGCCTGCTCGGTGTTTGTGTGTCAGTGTAACATGTGTTGCATGTTTCCTTTGACCCCTGACCCCTGCCCCTACCCTCTAACACCACTGCCTGTGTGTCTCCAACCAGGAGCTGAGTTAGTCATCAGAGTACTTGAGGATCCATTAGGCCACCCCTCTGTAGCTCCTCGTGCACCCTTCATTCCCACTCCCTCAACCCACCACCCACTCCTCACCATTATTGAGACCACCAAAGAGTCCCTGTCCACGGCCACTGAGGCGGGGGTACCTTGCTTGTCGGACCGAGGCAGCGATGATTGTGATGATGATGGCTTGGTGAAATCGGGGTATGGCTCTGGGAAAGCGTTCAAGTCTAACCTGCCCCCCCTACTGATGATGAAGATTTTTACTCGACCTTCTCCTTGGTAACAGATAAGACCTTGTCCACGTCATGCTTTCAAGGTGACTACAGAGCACCCGAGACTTTTTAGACCTAACAAACCTTCCGTCTCCAGACGCAGTAGGACTACCGCTACCGCCATACCGCTAACCGCCGACCAGAGCCGCACCACCACCACCTCTGCCTCCGCCG
>OOFC01048065.1:12126-23109 GCA_900323345.1 Pseudochromis fuscus
TCTGCCTCCGCCGCAAACCTCCACAATGCTCGGGCCAAAACAGCCGAATAGCCGCGAGCTAAAACCCCAGCCCGCCCGACCTAGTGTTGCTTCCATTGCCCACATCCTTTGAGGTAGACAGCAGCGAGCTGAGGGGCCCATTAATAACCTCCCCAATGTTCCGTAATATACCCACAGCACTCCCCACAGAGCCAGGCGTCAGGCGAGTCCCAGGGCCCTCGGAAGTGGTCCGTGAATCTAGCAGCACCACCGGGATGGTCATCGGAATAGTGGCGGCCGCCGCCCTGTGCATCCTCATCCTCCTGTACGCCATGTATAAGTACAGGAACAGGGATGAAGGCTCCTACCAGGTGGACGAGAGCAGGAACTACATAACCAACTCAGCAGTGCAGAGCAATGGCGCTGTCATGAAGGACAAACAGCAGAGCTTGAAAGGCAGCAACAAGAGACAGAAAAACAAGGATAAGGAGTACTACGTGTGACTGTGAGACTTTCGTGAACACGAGACAAACGCACCGAGAGAACATGAACTTTCCTCGTGAGGAGCTATGACACATGATGGTATAACATGGAACTTGAATAATCCTATACTGTGCTGAGTAGTTGAACTGATGATATGTACTGTAACATAAAGCACACTTACGATTAAGCAGAAGCTTAACGACAAGGTTAAATAGCAACTTAGAGACCTTACTCTTCTATCTGGTCAGAGACATTATCAGTATAGAAATACTTCACAGCATCATTCTCCTAAGTGACTTTTAGAGCTATGTGATCCTTGGCATTAAACAATTTTTTGTGAAATTGTTAATTACAAAAGGCTCATAATCTTCTACATTCTCAGCATGTAAGCGACATGTAGTGCTTAACAACGAGGGGGTCAGGCACACAATCATTGTAAACGTCAAAAGGACTCTTGTATCGAAAATATTACAAATTTTTATGGTTTATAAATAATATAAGTGTGGTGTCTTACTTATTTTTTTGCTTTGAGCAAAAAGAGAAAAGAAAAAAAGACGACAAGAAAAGAAAAAAGTGTTTCTGTGTATAAAAATGAAACCAAGTGAGCGACAGGCCGAGGCGCGATCTCATAGCATCTGTCCTGCTCTGGCGTCTGATTCACCACCGATATCCTCATTGTCTGACGGACACAGTGACTCGCTTTGTGGAAACAGTTTGCCGGTCTCTTGGTAAGAGGCGACTGATTGTAAAATGCATGCCATCCTGAATCTACTGTAAAGTACAGTATAGTAAAGTCCAGTATACAGTGTTCAACTTGGACCATGTTCTCTGAGAAACAACCAGTTCTTCATCATCAGATCGGGACTTCCCCTCCTCTCTGAACCCCTCCCAAAGTGTTACCATGGGACACACTATCTCCTAAAGAAAAGGTCTATTATTATTATTATTATTATCATTTATTATTATTATGACTATTCTTCTTATTCTTGATGCACAGCCAGTGGTGGTTTGATCTTCTTTGCAGACTGTGTGTTGGTTTCATTGCCGATCATTCTCTTTTCTATGGAGGTGTCAGGAAGAAGACAAATGCAGTACTACAACACTGTTAAACAATGTGTATACAGAAATAAATCCAATGTTGAAAAGTGTGAATCTATCTGCTGTCACAGTCGACTGTGTCAAAAAAAACAAGAAATTTGTTTACATATTTTATTACATGCTATCTGTTGTACTTTGTAGGTAGTAAAATTGTACATATACCATGACAGTTGTAATTTTTAGTACCTCTATTGTACAGACTGAACATATGGTTTATCAGCAGATTTCAAAAGATCTATTAACTGTTAATTTCCATGGAGAGAGACTTTAAGCAGAATGTTGGAGAATCATATTGATATTCATGAAGAATAAAATGTATTGTTAGCCTAGAGATCTAAACAGATGTTTCTAAAGTTGCATGAATATTTAACTACTTGCAGTTGTCCAACAAATACAAGGTGCCCTTCCTTCTGTACCATGGCTTTGTTGTTCTGGTTCCACTAGTGTCTGTTTGATTTTGATTTCCAAAGAGAGTCTATGACGGAGACCGAGACGAGACGGGGTTCACAGTTACAGAGCTAAACCTGTGTGTTGTTTTGAAGGGGGACTGGTCACCTCAGCATCACCGTGGTCACCTCTTTATCCTCAGTTAACATCTCCTTTTGATAATGTTTTGCTGTCTCTTTGTGTTTCCATTACCTGCATTGGCATTTCAGTAATGTGGAGGTGCAGACGTTTTTCTTAGAGGCCACTTTCTTTTGGGTTACAACTGTTACTTTTCATAACCTTTTTTTCATCAGTTTGATAAAAATAAAACTCTCATGTTTTCTCTGGATTTATTCTGTTGTCATTGGTGAGACCAGTGGAGGATGGAGATGGTGGATGTTCAGGAGGAAACCACCTGTTGGCAGCGTGAATGTAACTTACAACACTCGTACATTCAGGTTTCAAGGGTCAGACCTGCCTCCTGGCTCCACCCTTCATATCCAAATATGGTCACTTCCTGCTCCAAACATCCAACATGGCCACAGATACCTGGATCATCTTAAACCACATGTTTAATAGAAAGATCTGGTCCCTCACATGGAGCAGCATCACTGGCTCCGCCTCCTCCTCTGTTCTCCTTCCCTACACTGTAGTTTCAACATCTCTAGTCCAACCAATGATCTTCTTCCCTGCCTTCTCTGAGCCAATCAGCACCCAGCTCTTAAAAGTTCACACTCTGGTGTCTACACTTCTCTCTGTCTTCGTCCTGCTGCTGGTTTGTTGGATCCCAGCAGCGATGCTCAGTGAAAAGGGGCGGAGCTCCTTCATCTCAGCTCATCAGGTCTCCAGTGGCTCCTCCTCCTCCTCCTGTCTCCAGCACCTTACAGATAACATCCTGTCAGGACCTGAACCTGGTGAGAACCTCTGCTCCTACAGCTCCAGGTTTCAACCCAAACACCCAATGATGATCAACAAGTCTCCTCCAGCTGAAGCTCCCTGGGCTCTCCCCGTCCCTCCAGGCTCCTCCTCCTCCTCCTCCTCCAGCAAACCCTCAGTGCTGATCCTTCCAGTTCAGTCTGTGCTCCACCCTGATCCAGGTGGAGGTACAGATGATGGATGGATGGAAATCCCTCTCCAGCAAATCTGTGTCCAGTGTGTGTCCACTTGGAGCTGCTTCACCTGCAGGAGCTCCTGGTACGTCCTGGTACCAACCCTCTGAACCCACCTCCATCCACTCCACTCTGTGTTCAGGTAATACCCAGCACCCCTCCTCCTCAGCTGGACCTCCTGTGTGTGGACCACTTGGTAAGTAACTGGACTGCTTCATGTTGATGTTCTGCAGTGTTGTCTTTGTGGAAATGTACAGTCTGTCTGTGAAGAGTCCGATTTCATCTCCCAACTCGTCATCAGCAACTTGTTCCTCATCTGCTCATCACTTTGCATCAGTCGACATCACCAGTGGAGAAGATCCAGAGGTGGTCACTGACCTGCACATGCATCTCCACACACTGTGCTGTTTCCTCCTCCATGTGCCACCAGCTGCACCACAAGCCCAAAGCGAGAAGCATCCTCCTGGACACATCTTTCCTCGTTGACCTTCATCCTTCAGCACGACTCCTCCAGGTTTGAAGGTTTTCTTCATCTGCAGACCTCTGATGGAGACACTTGTGATGAGGACGCAGGAAATGTTTTATTCTGACGACTCTTGTTCATCTTGTTGAAGTCAGTGTTTTATCTTCATTCACAGCATCTGACCAAGAGCAAAGTGTGAAGGAAACAGGAGCAGTTGCTGACCACCTGCCAACATCTGTGCCTCTGGTTGGATCATGTGGAGCCACCAGTCCATGTCACATGTGGTGTTTGTTAATGTTGTGAGAGGAGGTTTAAAACTGGGACCACTGCTGAGTTTCCTGTTGTTGATCTGTTTCCTACTCGTCCTCTTTTCTTTAGAAAACTCCCTAAAACACACACTTGTTCCTTTGCTCTCGCTCGAACTTGTGTAGCTAATCAGTCTCTTTCTCTGCAGCGTTGTCTTCTGTCGCACTTCCTGCATGGCTGAGTGTCTGGCTGGACTCTGTGTGCTTTTCAAGTGGAGGAGGACAGCCATTTTTTGTAGCCACCAGTTGGGGTTGCCCAGAGCGTGCCACAAAAGCTTCTTTTACAGCCCAGCGTCCACAGTGAGATGTACTGTCTTGGGTTTCTTGACACAGAAAAGGGATTTTCTGTAGAGTAAGGACAGGAGGAGAGAGGCCGGCTGGGTGGGGGCCCGTCCTTTATGTATTCTTTACTGCTCTGCCCTCCTTCAGCCACGCTCGCTCCCATTGGACGAAGCGGTAAATCTGAGTGGACAAAAGTTCAGCCCAGAGGAACAGAGGGTCAGCCAGAGAGGACTTCTCATAAGTTTCTATGTCAAATAAATCCTGAGGCGTCCATGTCTGAACACAGCCTGAGCAGTGAGGATTTCACAACGATGTGGGAAGGCTTTTAACACAAGACACATGAGACAGTGATGTTCAGTCCATGTTATTGTAACTTTCATAACTTAACTCCTTGTTCTACTTTTTATTTCACCAGCGAAGAAGAAAAAAATCCTCATCTTCATCCTGAAATATTCATCAATACATTTCTCCACAAGTCATTCTGATGTCATCAGATAAAGTCAACTCTTCTTCTCAGAGATCTGGGGGGAGGAGTTAGGGGCGGGGCTAGTCTGATTGACAGGTGGTCCATCTGAGAATCATTTCATCATGAAGGAGATATTAGACTGACGCTGCGTTCCATTTGACTGGGAAATTGCAACTGGGACGCTGCTCCATGTCAAGAGTTTCCCACTGGGAAGTTTCTGACCAGCCCCGAGTTGGATTTCAACATGGCGGCTGCAAGCGTAAACCATAAATAAAGCTCATGAAATATGCTGTTTATTCGCAGTTTTGACGTCACACAACATCCTCTGTACTGGTCCACGTTATTTACAGACATTAATCTATAGTGTAATTACTTTGTACAAATGGGATTTTGGAAGGCAACAAAGGCTGTGCTAATGCTAAAAACATTAGCTCCTGAAGCCGGTACAAACCGGTACAAGCTGTTTATATTCAGCCATAACCAGCGTGAGGGTAGTTTCCATGGACGCCGCCATCTTTTTTTTTTTTTTGTATCCGGAGCGCGTTCAGCTGGATGTGACGTCACTCCGAGCTCCGACTTCCAACTCCCGAGACAAATGGAACGCAGCATGAGAGAGGGGGAGGAGTTAGGGGCGGGGTCAGTCTTATACAAATTGGCCTCCTGACTCCTCCCTTCATATCCAAATATGGTCAAATATAATCTGGTTGTTAACCACTGTTTTTATTGGTGTATTATCAGCTGAAGTCAGCTCCACATACACGGAGATGCTGCACCCACCATGTTTCCATAGCAACCCAGAACAGCCAAACCAAACCCTGGCTCTACAGAGACTCTCACGTCGTATTTGTGAAGTGGCAGCTTGATTTTGGTGCCAGAATAACTCAGAGTGAAGAGGAAGAGGAGCAGTGGCTGGACGATGCAGATGAGGAGGAGTCAGTGGAGGATCAGGCTTCTCATGCAGCACAGGAACAAACAGGAGGCTGAGGAAGAACGTCAAACAGTGTGTGTGTGATCAGAGTCTGGGAGTGTGTGCATACACACTGAGGATCAGAGCAGAGGGGGGAGGCACCGGTGGGCGTGGCAGGTCTGACAGGAAGGAGTGTGGTATGAATACATTGTGGGCGTGGCCACAGCGTGGGTTGTGAAGGTGTTTCTGCCAATGACGATCCTCCCTCACAGGCAGAGCTGACATTATTAGATCAGCTGACACCCTGACCTTCACCAGCAGATGTTACAGTGTGAACAGCTTGTTAAATCAATCACACACTGATCTTTATCATTAGCTCAGATCAAAGCTGATTTGTTTTTGAACATTTACCTGAAATGAAAAATGTCTTTTTGATCCTCGTAGATCAACATCTCTGATCAAAAATGTGATTTATTGTTTGTTTTATGTCAAAGTTCAATCACATTTACTTCCTGCTAAAATAAATATCACATGATTTTCATCTTTCATCTTGTCCAGAACAGTTTCAACCAATAGCATCACTCCATCCACCTGTCAATCAGTCCACAGCTCAGATTACCACCAGAAAACCATCCCACTGCTGCTCTGGTGCTAATGAGTAGTTAGCTGGTTGGTTATCTTGTAATGTTAGCTAGCTAGCTATGGTGTTTTCTTGTGTTCAGTGGTCCAATCAGAGTGCTCCAAATGTTTTGTCCCACCTCCATATCCTGTTTTTGTTTTTGTCAGGTCAGGATGCAGAGGTCAGATCCTGTGGAGAAGATGTTTCAGGTGGACTCCACCACTCTGCTGCTCCATGTCCTCCAGTGAAGCTGCTCAGAGGCGTCAGTGAGTGTCAGCTCTGCAGTAAGTGCAGCAGCTCAGAGCTTTTTAAAGCAGCAGGTAGACGATCAGCAGCAGAACAGAACGGCCTGTTTTTCTCCTGCAACATCAAATGTTCCCAAAGCTTGAGAGCACAGCGGCACTCACACATCAGTGTACTCTGTATAATCACATGTGGCATTTTGCCGCACATATAGCTACAGTGTGCGCACAAGCCTCGACATGAAGGTGGAATAAATCTCACCCAGACGAACAAAGGGAGGCAGCCTCGGGTTCAGAGGGTTCACACCGACGAAGTAAAGAGAGACAGTGTGGGTGGTGACACACACTCACACACACACACCTGGAAGTGTGCTCTGATAGGCCAGCAGGTTTTGGGAGCAGCCCCCTGGAGACGGGTCTCTGGGAAAGTCATCAGTGATCAGGGAGGAGATGTTTTTCTGATACAAAACAATGTGGTCTATAAAAATCTAATCTGAACGTTTCCTGCACTCATCAACAGGAGCTCAGCGACGTGATGCTGAAGGTAACACAGCACAAAGGTTACAACACAATGTACCCGCCAGACTGCTGGACCAGACCCTGCTCTGTCCTGTCTGCTGCTGTGGTTCTGCTGGTACCAGTGGACCACAGTGTGATGCTGATTTCATGGCTACAGTTCATGTAGCTTCACCTGGTTCTGACCTGGACCAGTAGCTCACTGGTTTCCACAGTCACCACATCTGAGTCCAGCAGCTCGCAGACATGCAGCCGAGTATCTGTGATGTGACAGGTCCACAGGAATCCACAAAGTCCTGAGGAGGTCTGGTCCAGTGTGTACCAGCTGGTCTTCTTTAAAGCAGCATCAGGGTTCATCTCTAACCTGTGGTCAACCTGTGGTCACTGAGTTGGACCCTGCTGGTTTCACAGTGCTGTAACTTCCAGTTTGACGTTGTGGTGGCTGTGTTAGTGACACTGATCCAGAACAGAGTCCGGTAGCTTCACACCAGTAACATGATGGTCAAGCACCAGGGGGTCGGGTTCAGAGCAGAACAGAAGCTCTGAATGTGAGGACACATCAGAGGCTGTTCACACCTGGTTGGAGATGTGTCTCGGGGGATGGGCGGAGCCAAATACACCAACACACACTGAGGTGAGGTCACTCGAACTGCACGTAGAGCTGCTCTGATGTGACCACGTATGTTTAGTGTAAACGCTGATGTGTCCTGAGGAAATACATCATCAGTGCAGGACGGTGCAGAAGGTTCTTGTTACAGTGATGCTTCTTCAAACCAGGTGTGAACAGTGTGTGTGTATGTGTGTGTGTGTGTATGTGTCGTTATAATGGGTCCACCTCAGGGACATCACACGGAGCAGTGTGGACACGTCTTTGGACACAGAGACAACATCTGAAACAGTTTCACAAGCAAACATTCACCTTTATTTGCACTGATGTTACTTCTGACACAGATATAAAAAACATGACATTAACAGATAGAAAAGCGCAGCAGGTCAAAGTGAAAACACAGACGTGTGATTGGAGCAGATTGACGGTGAGAACAGATGCGACGGGTCGTTGTCACGGTGACCGGGTGCTGCTCTCCATCCAACCAGAGACTGAGTCAGAGACTCTTTCGTCAAAGGTTTTCATTTGCACACCTCGGTCACTGTGACCGGAGCGAAGCATCTGTCCTGTGGAGGTCCCCCACTCCCAATCTGAAACTATTTACAAGCTCACAAACACACTGACCTTCAGCAGGTAACACGCTGCTCAGAAATGCTTCTACATCCTCAAAGATCTACATCTAACACTTCTACTGAGGCTGATTCATCAGACGTGACAAGGACAGGTCTCCAGAGGTCGGCTCGAATTCACGTCACCTAGCAACTGGCTGTGGGCGGGGTCCTGAGATCTGTGTTTTAAGGCAAGATGATTGGATTCAGATCATTTTAAAGTGAGAAGAGTGACTCCTGGTGACCTCCTGGTGAAGGCAACACCACAACCTTGTTTTCTCCAACATTGAAAGAAATCAGTGAATTTTGCAGCCAGTTTTTTCTCCATATGTTGACTTTGACTCTCAGGATGATTGTGCTGCTGCTGTTGTCTCCCTTGCATATGCATTGTGTTGAGCAGGTGCAGTGTTGAATGGCTGAGGAGCTGTTTAAAGGCCACTTAGATTTAAATAGTGCATTTTAAATGCTTCCAAGAAAAAGCAGCAGCACCTCTCCTGCTGTGAGACTGTTGCTGGCAGTCCAACTCCCCACTCTGCTGATATGAGCTGTGAGGATTTCAAGGCAGTTCTGCATTTTCATTTATTACTAATATGTTTATGAAACGGTTGCTGCTGTAAAACACGCAGATCTGAACATCACTGAGAAACTGCACAAAACAATGACACAGATTCAATGGTTTAGGCTTCGAGTGCAACAGACAAACATCTGAGCAGCTCGTGTTACAAAGTCACAAATGATAAAGTTTGAAACAGCAAATATGTTTAAAAGAAACAATCTTTCAGCCATTTTTTTAATCCTAGTGAGAAATGATGTTGATGTGTCTCCACAGTCTCTGTTCACACTGAAAGTATCTACAAGACTCTGGTTGTGTCCAGGTCACTCACAAAACTCTGAAAGTATCTCAAAGTTACAAAGACGGTTTGTAGAAAAGGACGAAGCAGCAGGAGATCAAAGTGTCATACCACCAACGGCCACTAGATCCAAAATCCTCATCTTCATCCTGAAATATTCATCAATACATTTCTCCACAAGTCATTCTGATGTCATCAGATAAAGTCAACTCTTCTTCTCAGAGATCTGGGGGGAGGAGTTAGGGGCGGGGCTAGTCTGATTGGCAGACCTGCCTCCCCTCTCCTCCCATCATATCCAAATATGGTCACTTCCTGCTCCAAAAATCCAACATGGCGACATCACGTAGCTTCATCCTTTCTACAGACTGTCTGTGGTCATCAGCTGTGAGCGATGACTTGGACGGATCCTGTTTGACTAAATCTAAACCCACAGCTTCACAGAGCAGAGTGTGAGACTTGCTGCTGTGCTGCAGTCCTTACAAAGTGAACACAGAGATGCTAGCACGCTGCTAACACACTGTTCAGGACGTGTTATCAGAACTAAATGTCGTTAATTGTCAGTTATGTGTGCAGTGATTTAAAAAAACAAATCCTATTATCTCACAAAATAGAAACAAAGTAGAATCAATGTGGCTTTTATCATGTGACCTTCAGCGTCTACACAATAATCTACATGTGTTATGACCAATAATTAAACAAACAAAGGGGCCTGAAGTGGATTACTGTTAATTCTAGTTACTGATACATTTACTAAACTACTTTTCTGTGTTGTGCATCATCAGTCATCTGTACAGGCAGACAGAGGATCAACAGTCTGCTCATCAACATGTCTGACCACTCTGTAATCACCTCCTCTCCATCTCCTCTGACACCACAGGAAACAACCTGCGACGTGTTATTGGATTATTGATCTTAATAATAACACTGTGTGATAGTGACTGAAGCCCTCGTCTCCCGTTGGCATAGCAACCAGAGCTAAAGCACCTCTGATCCGCCCCCATTCACCTGCAGCTCCTGGGGTTATGTTCCTGATGTTTTTATACTCATGTATCTTCACATGTACTCGAGTACTAGCCCTTTCTCAGGAGTACAGCTGTTGAGTGGACACACCCACAGCTGCCGGGCTCGTTAAGGCTTTAAAGTGTGAATAGGAGGATGGAGACGGAGGGTTGACTGCATCCTGTTCATCAGTCAGTAAACTGATGGTGGTGAAGTCAGTCTGCACATCAGCTGCACACACTGATCAGACCATCAGTCTCAGAGGGGTCCTGTGGTCATCCATCCTCTGTATGTGTCCAGCTCACCTGTCTCTACCAGTGACACCTGCAGACTTTAGATCATTGGTTTACTTAAAGACTCTCTGTGGATCCACGACCCCGTCTGATCACTGTGACAGATTTCAGCTCGTTAGTGCAAAGAACAAAAGAAATAAAACATCTGATTAATTGTGCTTTCACTATTTCTGACTCACGGACAAATCAACATGATTTGATGGAAGATGGATTCCAGAGAAATCCACATCAAGTGAAGTCAAGTCAGAGTTTTATAGCAGAGGGAGGACGAGCCCCTGTGGCTGGTCTGTGGGAGAGTACGGCACAGCTGTAAATCTGTCTGCTCCCAGTATCCACTGCAGAGACAACGCTCTTTAAAAACTCACATCTGGGCTCCAGTTTACAGCAAGAATGTGGATCTGATGTTACACTCGGACCAGGACTGAGCTTTTTGTTCATGTGGATAAACTGCAGGTCGACTGTGAGCCAGAGACGCAAATCATAAAACCACCAGCACCTCCCCGACGCAGCGGTGGTGATGGCTGGGAGTGCGGGGGTTTTCCTTTGTGCTGCAGGCGTGTGTGTGTGTGTGTGAGTGTGTGTGTGTGTGTGTGTGTGTACCACAGCATGCCATGTTGCACAACCAGTTGTGTTGTTGTGGAAGCCTGAGACTCACTGGTCCCTTTCATCGTTTGACAGGGTGTCTGAAATACTGCTGCAAGTCAACACAACATGTCATCTAACTCACACA
>OOFC01048066.1:2577-22918 GCA_900323345.1 Pseudochromis fuscus
ATTATTATGCACGGCACAGTTTCAAAACATTTTATAGGTTGTAAAGAACTGAAAATGGTCATTTGTTGAATTTCCACCATCAAGAGGGCATATTTAAATGAAAATCTGTTTCAATCATTAACATCTGAACAGGCAGAGTTACATGTGGACATATGAGCCCTTTTTTGACATCACCTTCACAATTTTTGCATCCACTGAACTTGTGAGTTTTTGGAGAGTTTTTGCAAACAGCCTCAGAGCTGCTGTTTTGACATGAATTGTCTCCCACCCTCACAGGTCTGTTGCTTGAGGATGCTGCAGAGGTTCTCATTAGGGTTGAGGTCAGGGCAGGATGAGGGCTACACTATGAGTTTTTCTCTTTTTATGCCCATAGCAGCCAGTGACAGAGAGGTGTACTTTGCAGCATGAGATAATACACTGTTCTGAATGAAGAGGATTTTTCTGCAGAAAGACACAGTGCTTCTTTTTGTACCATGGAAGAAAGTGGTCAGTCAGAAACTCTATGTACATTGTTGAGGTCACTTTCACACCTTCAGGGACCCTCAAGGGCACGTCCTGTCCTCCCCCCATGATTCTGGCCCAAATCCTGACTCCGCCCCCTCCTTGCTGACGTAGCAGCCTTGTTGGGACATGGTGGCCATCCACCAACCATCCACTGCTCCATCCATCTGGACCATCCTGGGTTGCATGGCACTCATCCGTAAACAGGACTGTTGAAAATGAGTCTTCATGTGTTTCTGGGCCCCTGCAACCGTTTCTGCTTGTGAACATTGGTTAGAGGTGGCAAATAGTAAGTTTAAGGACAACTGCAAACCTCTGGAGGATCCTATACCTTGAGGTTGGTGGGACTCCAGAGGCCCCAGCAGCTTCAAATACCTGTTTCCTGTTTTGAAATGGCATTGAAATGGCACAGCTGCTGTCTTAATCTGATTAATTTGTCCAGCAGAAACCTTACTCATTTCGCCTTTATCTGGACAAACCCGTCTGTGCTCTGAATCAGCTACAAATCTCTTCATAGCACAATGATCTTGCTTTTTTTTTTCGTGAAAAATCAAATGTTTTCATACCTCGTGCAAGGCATTGCACAGTTTGATGCTTTTTGGCAGCAGGAAGATGTTTTTTCTTTCCCATATTGCTCCAAACCTGTGGCCTGCATAATAATGTGATACAGCTTTCTGAAGAGGTTTTCCTTAAAATGGGCAGATCTGGCAAACTAATTATCATAAGTGTCCGAGATTAATATCAGTGATCCACAGAGTCCTGAGACACAATACTATCCATACGTTTAATTGAAAAACAAAAACATTAAGTCTTTATGACACTTTAATACAATTTGCATAATAATTTGAGATGAGGTATACATCTATCTGTTCATCCAGCCAGTACTACTCTTGAAAATATTGCAGTGATGTACGGATGGATGGATGGATGCATGAATGTATGAATGAGAGTATTAGTTTGTTCTGGGCAAGATACGAGAATAGGATCTTGTTTGAGAAAAAAAATCCTATTGCTTATAAAAGCTGACTGTTTTCAATGATGGCTGAATGATGACAGGCAATCAGTAGGAGGCTAGGGGGATGGATTAGCAAGGAGGGAAAGAAGGAAAAGGAAGCAGTAGGTACAAACTGAAAACGGGAACGATTTTTGCTCTTTGGGTAAAATTCATAATTTATCATATCCTAATGGATTTAGTTGGAGATTTATACACATGCAGGATGATAATGGGGATATTCTAGAAAGGAGGTTCAACAAACTCTGAGTCTAACCCTAAACTCTGAGTTGATTTACTCCAAGAGAAGAAACTCAGAGGTTTTGGTTCCAGAATCACTTCTATGAATTGGTTAAATCAACTCTGAGTATGTTCACCTTGAGTTAAGTGTGTGTATGAAAGCCATCATCAATGGAGCTCTGATCTGATGATTCACCATGGCAACTGACAAATAAAGAGGAAGTTACAGGTCTTAATGTTGCTTATGGCCAATAGCAGACATTTTCAGGATAATAGGGAAACAGCTGCAGCAGCAACAGAAACAGAATTATGCTGACTGTATTAATGCATAACCTTTAATGTACCTTAAATATTCAGACCATTTAACTTCACCTTCTTTTAATATCACAGATGAAGAAGTGGTGAAATGCTGTTGAAATAAATGTTATTTTAAGTTATTTTAAGCCCCAGATCACCTTCTCTCATCAATAAATCTTTCCGTCACGCCAGTGGTGTAAGCTTTGACTGCTTGCTTCATCCTAGTCCATGTCTTTGCTATTTGTTTCCTGTCTCAAACTCTGATCTCCTGTTTCCAGTGGGCACCTGCCTGTCTGCCTGGCCTCTGTGTCTTCCTGGATTCCCTGTACACGCCCACTCTCTGGCTCACCTGATCCCCCATCTTCAAAACCCGACCAGCTCCTCGTGCCCCTGGTCCTCTTCCTGGGCTTCCCTGACTGAGACCTACACTCACCTGCTCCACCCAGTTCGGACTGAGGCCTACTTTCACCTGCTCCCCACGGCTCCTCCATCCTGGCCTCTTGTTGTAAATACTTTTCTATGCACCAATTGTAAATAAACTATTGTACCAGCCTTGTATATGCACACTTGGGATTTTGGAGGAGATTCTGTGAGTCTGCTCTCTGGGTCCTTAAGATAGACTGATTCTTTTCAGACTCAGAGTTGAATATTGCTAAACATTAACGTAACAGTTATGCAAATGATGGATCTGTCTGCAGGATCCAATGCTAATGATGTCAACTTTTGTCTTTGACAGTGTTTATATCAAAGTGAGTTTTAAAATTAATATAATGTAGTGCGACTGAAATGAGGTGTGAAACCAGAACATCACCTTTGTGCTATAACTTCCACCTGCTTTGATAAAGTCATTAAAGCCGTGAGATTGAAAGTTGAATTTTTTTGCTAATGGCCAATAAAAGGAGTCATATCTCGTAACTGTACGGTCTTTGGACAAAGAGTGAGACTCAATGTGAAGGCTCCACATCAAAGATATGGAATAAATCTGCAGGTCAAAGTACTCACTGTATTGTAAATATCAAGCATTGCTTGAAGAAATTTAAATATAATGGGCTGTTGATATATTTTTCAAGTCCAAAGAAAAGATTAAAACTGACACTGAATTGATTTTACTAAATAAGTATTGATCGTGAGGCCAAAATTGGCTATATGTTGTTCCTCTATCTCATAGCACTCTACTCTCATGCATCTTGACACATTGATAGCATTGCTGAGTGGACTTGCATGTATAGCAACAGGCCTTTTAACACCCGCAGTGTGCTACCTTCTGACATTTAAGGGAGCATGCATTACACACAATAATAGTAAAAATGATACGTAGTGTTCAACTCGACTAAAGCCTTGATAATAAAATGGTTTGCCACCAAAATTCAACACATACCGCAGGCTTGATGAAGACATGTCTTCTACTCAGTTTTTAATCAAACACGTCAGCATCTCAAAGTGTGAAATTAAAACCCACATGATAGTCTGTTAAGCAACCCCCAGTGTTTACATGTTGAGAGGAAGAATACAAACCAGCAGCCAGGGCAACACAGGTGCAAAGACACTGATGCACTGAGATAATTTATTCACAGCTTACTAATCCTGCAGCTGACATTTATGGCATGCTTTTATTTAAACAAAGGCATCCCAGAGGATATGCTAAACTGCCACACAACACTTAGACGTGAAAGCAAATGCCTAAGTAGTAGTGCTCATAAGAGATGCACCTCCACACCTTATGACCTATCCCATGGCATGAAGTGCAGAAGGGTGTTGCTGCTGTTGCTAATTATCACATGTTGACTTAATTAATGTGCTGTCACACTGAGTTGAAAATTGGATTGAAGACATCCCACATTTTCCCTATAATATGTAATATTTCTCCTACTTAGCAAGGGTTTTGGTGTAAAGAAGCCAATTAGATAATTCCCAAAAGAACAACCCCTACTAATCTCACATTTCAGAAAGGCTGAAGTAAACACTTAAAATAATTGTCAGGGAGTCAATTAGTAACTGACCCAGGTCTGATATACTGGCCATGGTGAGGAATCGTGCCTGCGGGAAAGAAAACACTGGTGCTTCTTCAGCTCTTTTCGAACATATTTTTATATTTCTGTGGTACTTCGGGTTGTGGAGGCCTCTGATCACTCGCTGGGCTTGAGTTTCACCTGTTGAGCCTAATAGCTTTATAATGTCTTCATCATTTTTCCTTGAATGGGGGATGTCATCTTGACAGTGTCCTCACAATTAATTTGTTACAATATCAAAGCGTTGAGTACCATTGTGAGTGAGATGGTGGCAGAATCCAAAGTACTTTGCTTGGCATTCCTTGCAGTCACCTCCATCACTCTGCCCCTCCTCTCCAATCCTGTTTTCAGGTGATGGAGGACCCCCTCTCTCCCTTCTCAGCAATTTCAATTGACTGCCGTCTGCTTGTTTCTGATTCTGCTCAGGCTAGTGTAAATCCACGGTTCAGTATTTTAGCATGCCTTTCCAAGACAGATGTCGGCCTCTTGCTCAGGTATTCCCTGAGGTGCAATTCAAAGTCGCATTTATAAAATCTCGAGTTATCCTTCCCCCGACCTTTACAACTGGACTCTATCAACATTTATTCTCAATAAAGAGTCATCCACTCTGTCGTGGAAACTCGGTGGACTGGGTGGCATGCTTAGGTGAAGAGGGGCTTATTTTATGGGAAGCCAGAATGATAGCGGCTAAGATGAGCATCACAAATGAATGTCTGGGGAACCAGTTGACTTCTCAGTGCTGCAAGCATCCATAGATATGTGACGTGAACATGACCTCAGTAGCTTGCCAATGCTTCCATTGTTTTCCATGTCAACACAGTAGTAGATTGCACACTTTCTGAATAAGCACAGTTCTGTAATTTGCCAAGACGTCACTATGGCAACCATCGAAATTACGGAGAAGGAAACAATACAGATTTACTAGGTGCTGACATATCTAAATGACAGATCAGTGAAGAGAAACTGTGCGATAAAATATTCAATAGGAATATAATTTAATAGCTCAGTAAAAGTTCCTGTATAAATTGTGTTATCTTATTTACCTGGTTTTGTCTACAAGTCACAGTCTTCAGCTGTGTGGTGAGATTGTGAGAGTGTTGATGTGAGTTATCTGGTAACTGTTGATAGCCACTGTGGCAGCAACGGTCACGGAGTTTCATCTGAGGCTGCAGGTTTGACAAGCGACACCGTTTTATTTGACAAATGAGTCCATTTGGTCTGAGAAACAACAGAGGTTTTGCTGATACCTGATGCCTCAATCTGATAACTGAGGATGTCCTAAAATGTACACCGTACTCCTGGTCAGAGTGAGGTCACATGACCTGCAGTGCAGACAGAGCAGAGAAAGGAGGGGGGAGAGAGCAGACACAGAGAAGAGAAAGAGGAAAACTTTTTTAGTAAACCTCCTGAAATCTTACACCAAATGTCACCTTCTCAAAGGTTTTTTCGTGCTCTTTCATTCGGTATAGGTTAGAAAGCCGTCAGGTTTATACTTTAGACTGTGAATGGCCCAGAGTGACAGGAGTGCCTTTTTTCCCCATTTATTTCTATGGAGCTGAAGAGGAGGACACAGAGGAGCACTCCAAATTTCAGGGCTTATAAAATCCAAACGATTTGAGTAATTAACAATCCCAAAGTAATTTTGGTCAGCAGTGTGTCCTCAGTCATCTGTTAGCTTTTCAATCTGCTACCATGTATGCCGTGGGAGGAGAGACATTTAGTTCAAAGTGAGATTTTGGCTTCAATTTCAGATTGAATTGCAATTTATGGTGCTCCTGTTGATTTTAGCCTTGGGGTATCAGTGCATGATTTTTAGGTCTTGATGAGTACTACAATTCGGCTTTCCTCCTGTGTCTCTGCAACATTCTTGTGGGCCGCAGCGGGCACTTTTCTGAGCCTAGGTGGCGCTACAGAGCCCAATTTTGGACTGAGGGGTTTGGTTTTTCCATTTTATCAAATTTGTCAGGGGTCAAATTAAGGGTAAAAATGGTATAATAATAATAAGAAAGAGAAAGAAAGAAAGAAAGACTTCAGGTACAATAGGGCCCTTGCCCCTGGCTTGGGCTCAGGCCCTAAAAAATAGATGAGACCATTAAATTCCAGTTTCACTTTCAAAAATTGTATTCAATTATTGGCAATTAACCATAAAATTACGTCTGGAATTTTACATAGATTTTTTGATAATTGACAGATTTGTTGGTACTGTTTTTTTGTTTTTACATGTGTATATTACCTTCATTACACATTAAAAGGCCAAAAATGACCAAAGATCTCATTTACAATCTAACCTATAAACACTGTATTTTAACGATCAAAAGTTTTTTTTTCCTTTTTTTAATTCTTTTTTTTTTACAGTGGTATACCTTTTGACAGTCACTGGATAGATACAGTATAAGATTGTGGCCACAGTTTGACCTGTTGGTGGCTCTAAGAAAAAAATGCAATCACCCAAATCAATCCAGTTCCTCCTGTCAGGAGCAAGAATGTGCACAGGCGGCATTGTTTATGACGAACTGGGAATTCACATCAGGCATGGCTGCAGCTGAAGTGTCCTTTCTGTTCAAATCACACTCTTGCCCCCCGTGTCCACAGGAGCTGTGCTACTGACAGGAAGGCACCTGGACACATTCTCTCTACCATGCTGAGTAACATTAGAAATGTATTGGACAAAAATTGTGTCAGCACGAAAAATATCCAGGAAGAAAACCTGGCCTTTTTTTTAATTGATGGATTTATTTTATTTTCTCCAACTACTACATGTCCATAGTTGATCTGGAAAGCTGTGAGACTGTAGACCATGATCAATCATTTTAGAGGTGGTTAATAAGTTCATAATATTGATTGCAGTAGATTAGGGTGATTTTTTTTTTTTTTTTTTTGACAGAGGTCAAACAAAAAAAACAAAAATAAAACCCCAAACAAAAACATAATGCATTAACAGGCATCAAAAAGCATTTTGACCTTTCAGTTTGGAAGGCAGAGTTTTATGGTTTGTTGTTTGTTTTTTGTTGGTGCTATTTTTAAAGCCATTTCTTCACTATGATCATTAGTGAAACACAAACACTTACATGTATTCGTGCAATGAAATTATAAATTGTTTAGTATGCAAGTCCAGCTAGTTTGCTGCATTCAGCAGTGTTTGTATACATATCAACCAGTTGGATAAGCGTTTATAGAAGATAAATGACTGAATGAATGAAGAAATGCATAATAAAGAAAGTGTATCCATTTAAGTGCTGTTTGAGAGAAACCAGAAGATTTTAGTTTTTTATTTAAGATACAATGGTCAATGACATGGAAAGCTGCTGTGAAGTCCAACAACACAGCTCCCACTGATTTACTTTCATCCAAGGATATTAAACATTCCTCTGTCATGTGTCAGAGCAGTGTTAGTAGAATGGCCATGCCTATATGCATGCTGAACTTTCATAAAGAGTTTATTTCTGATAAAATATTTCATAATTTGATTATGTGTTCTCTTGATGCTTTGTAGATTTATTTAGCACTAAAGTTTTTTTCCACCAGATATTTCAATTTCTTACTACAGGTGTGACTAATAATATTAATGATTAATGATGAATTAAGTGTTATTTAAGATATACCAGTGAGTCAACATGATTAATCCCAGCACCTGACACGGGAAATCCAAAATGAAACGAAGCTGTTAAAATGTTATTAATCACACTTGGGGTTGATACTTTAATATACCATGTTTGGGAAAATACTTTTTATAGTCTTCACCAAAAATGTTTTGTCATGAAATTCGTTTTGTATCAAGAGGCAAACATCAGAAACACTCCCCTCCATTCAGCAGTGCCATTTGGATTGAAGCTTTTTTGTTATTTACTTTTTGCAAGGATTCGATTTAATGTGGTTGTTGCACATTTTTCTGTCACATCTCAAAGTGTCTTTGTCATTAAAATTGGAAAACAGAGAATATGAATTTCTCAAGGGTCCATAACAAAGCCTTAGGAGTGTGGTGTAAAAGTATAGTTTTAGATTAATATTGTTTTTAAACAATAATAATTACAAATAATCCATCAACTTCTTTGATTTTAGTGTTTTAATTGCAGGGAACAATTTCTAGCATCATGATGGCAAATGTTATGTTTTTTTTTTTCTTTTGCAATAGAATTCCAGTGTTTGAGGTTGACATGGCAACAAGGAATTCCCAAGTGTGTGAATTAGCTGTATGTGGTCTCATTCTTACCTGGTACTGGTATTCAGCACTCCATTCTCCTTTCTTATGTTTAAGATCCATGACTCATTCATAATCTGTTCATTCAGACAGTTGAAAATTAGAAATGGGTCAAATCATGTTCTTCTTCCTGTTGCCCCTCTGTGTTTTTTGCACGACTATTTGTTGGTTTTGTTGGATTGAAGGACGGACAAGATAAAACACCACTCAGACAAATGAAATGAACTTGGGGGAAAACTTGGGGTCTTGGGCTCCAGAACAATGTGTAAAATAATATAAAAAGTAATAAAAAGTACCACAGCCTTTTTTGGATAGTGTCAAACACGAATAGTATGGTGTCAGGCACACTTGCAGAAACGTGCTCTTCGCCGACCACACATTTGCGCATGTGCAGAAGTAGTACCAAGTAAACAATATCATGAAACATGATATCATGAATATCATGAAAGTCGCATAAAACACAGGATCCACCTTACAGCTTTAAACTCAGGCCAGAGCACCAAAAAAATTAAATAGACAAAATTAAACCAAAATAATAACTTTTTAAAATCTCTTCTACTGCTGCTACTTCCTATATATTTCAACAATGGTGAGTAACAATGATTGAAAACAAAACATGTAGGTATTCTTCACTTTCTTTCTTCGCTACTGTTGATTACTCCTCACAGCCACTGACTCTCACAGAACACATACAGGGGGATGCTTTGGAGGCCTTCTTCCACTTAAAGAACCAGCACAAGGCTTTTAGGAGGAACCCAAACTCTGGCAGGTGATGCTCTCTTAAAATGTAGTGTTTTCTAATATGTTTTGACCAGACAACCTTAAAGTTAAGCACAATTCTCTCCTGAGAAAGAAACATATACAATGGTGGAAGAAAAGTTTTTGGGCACTTAAAATTTTACACAATCTCAAATATTGTCACAAAATATTTGTGATTTTTTTGTGTTTCAAAAGGTGTTGCTGCATTAGACAGACACAAATGGATACAAATTACTTTTCTGTTTATTGTTTACAAGAAAAACTAACAAAACTAAACTCTTGACAGTTTTTAATATTGTTGGTATCAAAGTCAACAAATAACAGAGAATGTGTTCAAAACTGAACAAAACATAAACCATCACATCATCAATTTAATATTGAGTCGTCCTGCTATTAGCACACAGTAGAGCTCTAATCCTGGCTGCATGTTCCCCACGAGCCTTTCACACTGTAGAGGGGGAAGCTCGTCCCATTCAGCTGCTTTTAATTCCTCTAAATTCTTTGGTTTACACTTTGAAACAGACCTTTTCATAATCCTCCACAGATTTCCAAAGGGACCACTCCAAGACCTGGATACTGTGCTGCTGCAGCTACTGACCCTGGATGTGTGGTGAAGGACATCATGTTGAAACATCCAGTTTTGACCTTGACTGAACAGTGCACGTGCAGAGGGGATCATGTGGGTTTGGAGAAAAGCTCAATACTTAACTTTATTTTTTCTCCACCCTCAGCTAAATTATCCAGTTTTGTCTTTTTTCCTTTGATTGAATAAACAATCAAACTTATTTTTATCATGTCTTTGCCTTTTGTCAGTTCTTACCTGTGTGACCTTGTTAAATTTACAATAGATTTTACTGTGTACTTTTTGGGGTACAAGTCCCCAGTTGGCGTTGTCAGCTACCAAGGTTATTTAAACCATGAAGATCAGTCCTCCCCACCACACGGATCCGGAGGCGGTCATTTCTTGCTGATGAAATCCTTGCATGCTCAGATCTTGGTTTGTCTTCCAAGCCGTTGGTTTGTCTGCATCTACACTTCCTATCTAGCGGCTGCTGTACCCTTCCTGGCTGAGAATGTGCATCTTCAAGCGTGTTTCCTGCATTAGGTTCCTTGTTTTAACCATTTTTGTCTCTGAAGAACTTTCAAATGTGCTGGTTTTATGTAGACACAAAGCACAACAATAAAAATGGGGTGTTTTACTGAAAAGCATGACCTTCATCACTGGTACCACAACAACCCAATACTCCAACTTTCCATTGTATTTTTTTGGAACCACATTTTTAATGGCTTTTTTAGGATTTGTTTATTATTTTGGCTGTGATAGTACTAAAAGAAATTGCACTTTAAGACATAGGAGCGATTCTCAATGCAGTGTTTCACAAATGCCTGGGGTGTCCTAAAACTTTTCCACTACTGTATATTGATAGACATATGCAGACAGTACCTTTTTACACTTGAGAAATGTTGACACCTTAAAAGATGGGATGTAGCAGGTGTTTTGCCCATGCTATCAACTAAATGTTCACATCTGACTGTGGTTAATCCATACGGTCTTTGATTAAAATCCTCCCTAAACCCCCTTGGGATGGATTGGCATTAGTAAGGAGCATTAGCCACAAGTTATTTAACATGTGCATGCAAATCTGACTTCACATATTTTATTTGTAAAGTCAGTTGAAATCAAAAGAGAAATCAACAAGCATTAAACATTGTAATACAACAATTTAGGCATGATAATCTGTGTGCTATGATCACTAACTGGTGTTTCTTTATTTACCTATGCAAACACAATAGCTGTGTTCAGCAGTTAGCACGCCCTTGTGTTCAATTAATGAAACAATTTGCATTTTAATAGGCAATTGAAATGTACTTAGTTAAGCAAAGAGCTGAAGGAAAATAGCTATTACCCATTCAACCCCTACCTCTGAATCAACAAACCCTAACAAAGAAAAGATTCATTCAGCTGTGGATGCAACTGACAGATGTATAACCATCTGTCCTTATTGACTTCACCTCTCTCTTTGAGATTGGGAGTCTATTAATTTTATAGGAGGTTGGAAGAAATGCAACCTCTTCTTATTCATCACATTAACCTGCCTGAAAATGTCCTTTTTTTTCTTGATCATTCAAAATCAGGCACAATATGCTCATATTTTTGAAAGCAGATGTCCAAAGACGAGAAAGCAGCACAGAGAGAAGCAGTGTGCAGGACCAACAATCAGCCAACTAACCAACATCACTGAGTGGATGTAATTAATTTATTGACTGAGCTTTGGCGGAGACTGAGAGATGGACAAAATGACAGACAAAATCAAGGTAAAGCCTTTTGACAACCTGTTTATGAGGTGTCAGTTTGGATTTGGATCAAGGCTTGTAGGGCTCCACAAGGGCAAGTGTTGGCTGATTTGTAGTGGCTCCAGCTGGCCCTGTGCTAGCCTGCCGGAGAGGCTCAGGGTTCTGCTGCTTTTTATGCAGAACCATCAGGATGCTTGAGAACAAAAAAACACTGAGCAGAAAAATATGAGGAGTTCAAAAGCAGAGAAAAGATCAGAGGTGAAACAAACATTTTAATTTAAATGTGTTTGCTGAAGTAAAATTTAAAGTTTTATGCCTTATGATGAATTGACACAGGGGTTGATCCCATAGTGGACATGGTGCAGGTGCTCATTCATTGATCAGATTTCACCTGTTTGTGCCATTGCAATAACAGCAAGGATTTTTGCACTTGATCAAGGCCTTCTTTTCTATATGCAGACACAAATACAGTAGGCTATAGTATGTAATAGAGCAGCAGTAGACAATCCTCCAATCAGAACTGATTACATAGTTCCTGCCATGGCCTAAAGCTTCAGGCTCTATAGAAGCAAGATGGCTGTATATGTGTAAAACAGGGTGGGACTGTGTTTGCATTTCTTCAATTACTTTTTAATGAAGTGGTAATTATAGTGAGATTATGCTCCTGATGTGTAATGCTATAATTATATTAATTCATTTACTGTGATATAGAGGATGATCATCATAAGCCATAATGAAGAGATACTTTAAAGTATAAATTTACTTGATTTTAGTGCACATTAGGAACTTTTTGTTGTGACAACACTCTGCGTTTGACCATTTCTGGAAAACAGTGAAACAATTTTAGCATTGGACAGTTTTTGGTCATCTGTTAACTGGCAAAATTTAACAGTGGGGGAGGGCTTATTCACCTGTCTCTTCCTGTGAGCCTCTTCAGGGTTTTCAAGCAAATGTGCTTCAGGAAGTATGAACACCAATTAAGAGGTTTTGGGAAGGATGATGAGATGAGATACGGTGAGTCGGAGGTGTTTGTGGGTTTTCCTGTGTTTCATGCGGATTTTAGGTTCATAGTGTATTTATGTAAATTATTAATTTATTGTGATGTTACCCTTACAGTGTAATATATATAACTTTGCTGGGATAGCAGTGATTTACCCCAAACAGTAATAGGATGTATAAAGCAGCCTTTCTTTATTATTCACGTGAGACTGCTGCTGGAAGCATGATGTTTCACAGTCCTCAGTGTTAGAATAATGTGTTTGATAAATAAAAATCACCATAAGGTGGGTCACTACCATATTCTGATTCTGCTGTCCTCACTTGTCTTTGGGTGCAACATGAGCATATGGTTTACTGATTATTCAAAAGGATTTTTTCTTTAACATCCCTAATGTTAACTTCACTATTTACATTCTACAAACCTGCTGGAGATAATACAAGCAGTCTAATCTGGTTACTTACTCTGGTTTCTTCTGTCAGAACAGATTAATCCCAACAAATAAAACATCCTTTGCTCATAGTTCACTAAAATAAATAAATAAATCGTCACAGTTCTCTTTGTTTTCATTGGCTTTTGAGTCTAGTCCTAAACTCGAAGTCATGCCTCCTGTGTGACTCACAGGCTCTCCAAAGGGACCACAGGTTGTGGACCTTAATATTCCAGTATTCAGCCTATGCCGTTTCTTGTTTTTCTGTTTGCCTCTGTGCCTGCCTCCTTCTCTCACTTTCTCTTTTTTAGGTACAAATGCTAAGTCAGCTGGATTATTTGTGCAGCCCTTTTAAACGAAAGCCTGCTTCATTCCTTGTGACACGTCATTTGTTTTGTTTTCGTGGGGTTGCACAAATGCTGATGCTCTATTTCAGGGTCCAACCACCCAACACTGTAGTATTCTGAGCAGCCCTGTTTATAATGCCCAGTAAGGAGACTTAATTAGAGTTTTAATTCATTCTCCATTTAGGTCATGTGTGAGTTACAGTGACATGCAGATTGAGCTGTGCCTACTGGCCAACATTTGTGTTACTCTGGTTGAAATAGGGCAAAATCTTGTTGTCTAATACATTCATAGATTCACAATTATACATTCTGATTAATGTTTGTTTTATTTGTGTACTGTGTGTGGTAAAAGAAGAAGGATCAATGTGCTTTGCTATAACCACAGAAAACATCTGCAAAAGCAGCTGAACTTGTGTAAGTGAAGTCAATTGAGTTTCACCTGTCCCATCTCATCCATAACTCGCAGACTGATGGCTACAACTCCAACAGATTGCAAAAGACTGTTCAGGCTATTTCCTTGCTCCGTGAGATATTTGGTATTCTGATGGTTCAGAGCATTCCCTTAGGCTGTTTTTTGGTACTCAAATGAACCCCCAAAAATTCTCTTTTCTGTGTTTTTTCCTCCCACAGGGAGGTCAGAGGTTCGTCTTGACTGCAGAACAGCCTCCCTGGTGCTTGTTGGGAATCTGAATCTTGCTCATGGACACTTCAGCAGAGTGAATCAGATACCCATTGCTGCAGAAGCTTGGACATATTTGCGCAATAGTTTCAATTCACAGCAGCCCACTGCAGTGTGAAAGGACTGACGCTGTCTAAATAAGCAGTGATTTGTTTTGCCAAACACAGTGCGTGGTCTGGATTTTTATGCAAAGCACCACCCATAGTGTGTTTATAATCAAAGTGAATAGCATTCAGTGTTATAGATATATATTTAGTGACAGTGATGACAGGTTGTGAGTTGTGAGTAGTCATTTAATATTTGAGTGGTCTGAGAAGCTTGTAGAGATGCTTTTTTCTATTTGTCATGTCATTATTTCTGTGGTTTTCCATTTTCTGCTTTGAAGTAGAATCCCCACATTTTACATTTTTCTTTATTTGCTTTAAAGAGTAAAGTAATCTGCTTGGCTGCTCATAGGCTTTAATGCTTAGTTGGTACCTGCCAAATAGAAATTATACACTTAAATTTATGTTTTAAAATAGACTTCTATTCTCAAAAAACAATTTCAGTTTGGCTTACACAAACAAAAACCTTGTTAGGTCGATACCAATAACTTGTGTCTTAATGGTACAATAGAGAAAATATAACGTAACATATTGTTTAGTGAGACACTGGGCAATGACAAGTCAAAATGTTCATAACCAGCTAGAAGAACAGAAGCACAAGGTTACTGTGAAGTGCTCTATGCAAAGCATCAGTTTGTAGGTACGGGTTCTTCGAGTAATTCTGTTAGCACTTATCTCTGGGTTGATTCATTGTGTCATTTGGAGGTGTTTCATCATGCTTTTCTTTGATATCACCAAGGTTGGCTCTGGGGTAAAATAACATTGGGTGGCTAGGATCCACGGCTGTAAATCTATCCTTAATTCTCTTCCTCCCTCACTCTGACTATCTGCCTGTGTAGCTGAGATGATAGTTGACAATTTAATTGAAGAACTGCTAAGGGAAGAGAATACGAATTAGATTTGCCTGCTTGCGCGCTTTATTTTTTTCCACTAAATGTCTTGTGCACACCCCCAGACAACCTTTGTGTTTCTGGGCCCTCTGATTGGGCGACTATCAGATTGTCCTTTGGCGTCCCTCCTACACGCAAGTAGGGAATTGCTTGTGACAAGTTATCAGGCCTCAAATGATGTCTATAATTGTGGATTAGCCATTGACATGGCCTTTCATGGACAGCAGAGAGGCGACAGGCATTGTGTTTGATGAAAGATTCGATCAGCAGCCTCTGCTGGGCCTGCTGTGACGTAGCGCTGACTGTAGAAAGTGGCCATCAAACTGTCATAAATATTCTATTACAACTTGTGATTTAAGGTTTTGATGGAGGAGCCGCATTTTTATTGCTGTCTGCATGTTTCACAGGCTTGATCTAAACAGCTACGTTTGACATTGATGTTAAAGTTATAAATCTTTATTGGATCTTCAGTAATTGCAATGAAAATGGTGCTGACAATGTTTCCATACAGAGCACATGCAGATGCATCAGTATGCTGTCAGGAGACCTTAATTACAGTTCCTGTGTTGGATAAGTTTCTGTCAACAATATTCAGCATCCATTCTTCAGAGCACCTACTGCTGCGTAATAGCCTATAATTTGGGAGAGACAGTAGCCGACAGCAAGGGCTTCTGTGCACCATTAAAGGATTTATTCAAGATGGAAGAATAACATCTGCAAAACTGAGACAAAAAATGACTAAAGGCAAAGTCATTGCACTTTCACCAAAAACAATGGAAAATCTCACAAAGCAAAAACAGAGGATGGTAAGTTAGCACTGCTCCCACAACTGCTGGGTAGCTTTAAATTTTTAATGCCATGCTTAAAGGAATAGTTTTTTCAAAAATCTGCACCTTCATTTCCTTTTCTGATTTCTCTGCTGAATCCATGGCAACCTTGAGGTGACAAGACTCCAGGAGGTCATTGCTCGTAGCAAAGTGTGGCACTGGGGCTTGAGGTTTCAGTGCAGTGTTGATATATTTTCCATCTAATATTCACGTGCAGCTCTGGTAGTCATTTAAGTAAACTGCAATATATTAAACAGCGTGTCTTCTGTTAATAACAAGCTGAGATTTACTGTCCTGTCCATAGCAATGCTCTGCACAACCACCTAAGGTTGTAATTGTAGCTATCCTGAGGAGTACGTCAATTTTACGTATACGTTCATTTCTTGAGAGATGTGATAAGATAAGATAAGTTGAGTTGATATTATCTTCACATTCACATTCATTAAAACCATTTTCCTGGAACGAGGTATGCAGCTTTTTGTGACGGTCAAATCCCATGGCACCACAGGTTTTTATTTGTATTTTCTTCTTGCTAATCTGTTGAGGCCATTGAGAAGGGTAATCTACTGATATGTATGTGAGTGCAACATTAAAGATGTGTGATTAGGAGGATTTTATTAATAGACTGAATTTTTAGTTCATAGTACCTTTACTCCATATTAAGATCATTTATTCCACTGTTCTCAGACATTACAATATAATTGCTGAGAGTTGTTGCAGATAAAGTAGAGAAGTGCTTGAAATGGCTTATAATGCTCAATTAGCTCAAATATTTAAGTTTTATTTTGGTTCGTAAATCACACAGGGCCACAGCAAAGTGTTTCCAACTAAACTTTTAATGAGTCTTGTATATTCTGTTACCTTGAACACCATGCACATATTTGCTTAGTTGGTTTTATGCTAAGAACCACTGCACCCCCAAGGTATGATTTACAGATGGTGTGCTCATTGTTGTCCGGGGAACATTTCATTTGACACCAGACATTGTACTCAGGTTGCAATGGGACAGAGCTTGACATTTTCTTTCCATGTACAATCTCAGGAAATACCCCCTGCCAGAAGGCCCAGCGACTGGAAAACTATCTCTGCAGGTATCTAGGTCCTTTTCGAAAGACATCTCTTTCAATTTATGATCCTCACTTCCCCCTCTTTCTCCTATTTCTTCCTTTCCTTTTTTTGTAAAGAAGGTTGTGGCTACTTCTCAATGACTGCTGGCACACAGCTTCAATTACCTGTAGAGTCTGACTTCTGAAATCTGTGCGGGGGTTTTTATAACGTCTGAAATGTAGTTCAGGGAGCAAGAGATCCTCTCTCTGACATGAGGGAAGTACAACATCAGTGGGTAGTTACTTTGAAAACATGGGGAGTCTAAGATATGAATCCCCCCCAGCTATACAGTAAATATTAGCACGATACACACAATAATTACACACATTCATCTCTCCTACATTCAGGTTTACACATAAGTCTGAAGATGAATGTCAAATTGTACACTTCAACACACTGAAGAATAGACTGCTAGGACATGTGCAGTTTACCTATGAGCATCTAAGCTGAAAAAACTTTATGCCTGCGTTTGTTATTGGCAATTATTGGCAGAGAGGCTTTTTTTTTCCTGTTTCTTCAGTTTTCTGTTTTCAGTTGAAAATATTGCACCCATTGTCATTGCTGTCTTGCTGACCAAACAGATGGATTAGACTGAGGCAGGAGACAGGACACACAATAAGCAGTCAGGTGAGGCAGAGCTGAAAATTTAAAAAAAAAGGTCAAATGAAAATTATAGTATCTAAATAATATTTGTCCACTGGTCAGTGGTATGAATTTAATTTCCGTATGCTTCCATTAATTTTTATTGTCAAAAACTGCTGATTTTGCTGCTGATCTATTTCCTGTTCAAATCCAAGGGGAGAGATGTGAGGTGAGGCAGCGGCAAGCAACTCCCTTGCAGTTTATGGCCTCACTTCAGGTTGCACAATCCCTCACAAGCTGGGTTGAGCATGTGTAGTAGCTGCGTGCTTGTTGCTATCTCCCTGTATGTCACCAGTGTAATGGTTTTTGACACTTTTATTATATGTTCTCACTTTCCACAGGCTGAGTAATGTATTTCATATATGTGCATAACACATTTAGTCTTTCTGATCTGACATAAAACAGCACTGAAAAAGCATGGGGAGGGGTGCATGATCCCATGAGTTTCAGCTTGTTTTGCACTGAATGCAAAATTGGAAGAAATATGTAATTAATCATTTTTGTTTTTATTACCAAGGTATTTATTTTTTAATGTATTTATTTCTGTAATGTGTGTGTATAATGCTGAAATGATGATAGCTGATGATGATATAAACCATACTGCAGTCAGTGTGCAAGCTGCTAATTGAATGTTGAATTTAAGCTACTCCATTGAGTTCATATATTTGTAAATCAGACTCTGAAAGACTCAGTGCATCACCAGTCACAAATCTCACTGCAAATCACTGGTCAACAGAGAAGAGGAGAAACTAAGCCTGGCTGCCACTGACAACCCAGTTATTATGTGAAGTGCTGCCAACACCACGACTTGATTTCTCTCCCTTGTTTTCATTAACATTTCTGAAGTAAACTAAAACCAAGCAACATGGAAGTATATGAGATGTGTTTTGTAACCTAGTAACAGTAAATGCTTGAGAGCAGTCCTATGAAAATAAAACCACTGCGTGTGGTTCCTCGCCATATTTAGAGACCCAGTTTTAACCAAATACCAGTTTTTATTTGAGGAAATACGGTAATCTGCAATATTTACATTGCACTGGAAACAAATTACTCATACATGCTATGGCTCCCGCCTATGCACTTCTCCATACTTCCCCTGGCTCCACTGCTGTGTTCAAGGCGTACTCATGAGCCTGTTTTTCAGTGTGTAGAAAATGTGCCAACATTAGACAGCATCACTTTCTCTGGGACCTAATCCCTGCCTTGCTGAAAGCTGTTTATATAATTACCCATTCTCTCTAAGAGATGGGATGAGGGAGTGCTGTGCCTATGTGTATGGGAGGGTGGGGGAAGTCTGTGTGTGAGCGTGAATGAGCGAGACGGGGAAGGGGGGGTGGAGGTGGCAGGGGGTGACTTGGCTTAAACAGAAGAGTTAAATATATGGAATCAGACTAACAGACAGCTGGCAGCAAGAGACCAAAGTTAATGGTATTTTATGCCACTGGGTTTTTCAGATTGCAGTGAGAGGGGAAAAAAGGAAAAGAAAACAAAGCCATAACGGCTGAACATAATTTAATAATGTAGTATAATAAATATTTGAGGGGAGTTATTCTGTCACCATTGAAACTGGATGGGACATTATTACGCCATCAATGATAAATATGCTTTAGCGTCTAGATGGGAAAATGATGATTGAAATTCATGTTAAATTGCAAAATGCAATTTCAAAAGCTATTTTGCAGAGAATTTAGTGCACAATATATAAATCAATAGTTACATTAAGAATGAGTTTTTACCATGATTTATGACTGGATATGTTTCCCCCTTCCACGGCCTAAAACGGTGCTACGTTCATTTTGGAAATATTAACATTTATTATACTTTGACCTTAAGCCGGCTCTGTAACTCCTGGGATTATGATACTTTATTTAATATTTTATGTGGAGAACCTCCATATTTTAAGTCTCAGCATGTCAGAGCAAACCTCATGGCTAAAATATCTAAATATTCATAATGTCTGTTTCACAATTAATCACATAATATAATATACTGTTCAAGGAATTATTATCAAAAGCAGGGTATTTGATGACTGTGGCACTGAATGAAAAAAAATGGCCTGCACAAAGTTTTGGGTTCTGTAGAAGTGGCAGAGATTGAACATCTTGTTTATTGTTGTCAGAAGTTGATGTAACAATTAAGATTATTGTAGAAAAGTCTTTATTATCCAGTTAACAGAAGAGCTATGACATGAAGTGAGAGTGAGAGAAAGATGTGGTCTGGAAGTCTCTGCATGGCTTTGAATTGGTAATGTTGTGTCCCCCTTGAGCCTTTTTTGTTGCATCGTGAGTACCCCCTCGTTCAATAGTGGTAATGGATGTCATTTTGATTGATGTGACTTGGCACTGTATAAAAATAAAATTAAATTGAATTGAATTTTTTTCTTTCTTTAATAGTAGTACAAAGACATTTATACTTGTTTTGTATTTTAATAATTTTCCTCCATGTGTTTTTTTTTTTACATAAATGTAAAATAAGAAATAATGAATAAAATAAATAACAGTCCACCTGCCTTCAAAATATAAATTAAGTAAGAATCTGCTTGCCTTTGTTCAGTTAAACTCCTTTAATATTTCCCACAGATGAAAATGAATATAATTTGTATTATAATATAATTTGTATTACTTTCCTTTACAACTGTGATGTGCTGCGGGCACATATTTTTTCCCAAATTTCTCCTGAGTGTTTTCATTTGTTTTTTTTAGTTGTTAGTTTGTCTATATTATTCTGATGGTTATTGTAGTTATTATTATCTTTGTTTTGTAATCATGATATGTTTTGTTTTGTGTTTGGAGTTTTGGGGTTAGTTTCGGGAGCGCGCGGCTGCGGGCCTATAAAAGGGCCCATCTTGGAGTCGCGCACTCTCCCTCTCTCCTCCTCCTCCAGGCTCCTGTGTGCAACGGGTGCCAGGCGCGCCACCGCAACCTGTGAGCACAGGGTGCAGCACGGCCACGCTATGCTGCTGGGTTAGCCTTTTGTTCTTTTGACCTTTTGTTTAGTTTAGCCCAGGGGTGTCCGGTGGTCCTGTTTT
>OOFC01048067.1:8627-20707 GCA_900323345.1 Pseudochromis fuscus
TTGTAAAACCTTTTTTTTTATTTTTTAAAAAAAAAAAAAAAAAAAAAAAAAGATGGCACTTTAATTTATTTATAACAATAGTGAACACTGTGCCTGTCCTTGGATACGAAGTGGAACAGTTTCTATTTACTTTCTGTTTCACTAGCAGCTAATATCAGCAGCAAAGTTGGTTAAAAGATGTATTTCTGAATTAAGTCTCTTCATTAATAAGCACATAATGTAAACAACCTTATGTTGACTTTATCAACTGATAGCTAAATAAGAAACATTTAATAATTATGTGATTCATAACCAGATAATCGTCTAATCGTTTCAACAGTTGAAGACTAATTGTCTGTCAGAATAGTGGCAGCCCTAACATCTATAAATGTATATCTATATGCCCAACAGTCTAATATTGTATCAGTCCACAGCTCTCATGTGTGGTGATGTGTACCATGCTGTAGAGTCACGAAGGTTCTGCACACAAACTAAACACCACAGCTCAATAGGGTAGCTCCAAGAAGCAGCTAGCATTACCTACTAATGCTTAGATCCGATGCTATTTATAACTTCAATACTACACAACAATAACATATCCTGAAATTAAACATCAACTGACAGGTGCAGGGATTATATTTTAATCATATTTTAATCTCAGCTGTCACACACTAAACCGTTTGTTAGCTAGCGTTAGCAAAACGGCTATTATTAGCTAGTTGTTAACTTATGACGTTATCTGCGACGTTCAAAGATCATCTTACCAGAGTCCACGTTACGAGACATTCCTGCTTTAGTAAGAGCTCGTTTCTTCTTGATGTTCAACCTTTAATTTACATCTTCTGCTGTTAAACTGTGGCTGAAAACTACAGTAGTGCTGAGCTCACACTGTTCAGCTCAGACACAAACATTGAACTTTTATTGTGAAAAGTCTGCCTGCCCCCTGTTGGTCGACCTGATCAACCAGCAGAAACATATGCATTTAAATTTGTATATATATATATATAAATATTTCTTTTTTTATATACATATCAGAGTCACTTTATTTCATTAAATGTGTTAACAAAATGGCTTGTTCATTCTGCAGCAATGATATTCTTTTTCTGAATATACATATAGTTTTATAACAGTCATAATACTATTTAAAAATTACATCAATCTCAATTCCATAGATCTAAACCGATAAAATATATGAATAAAATATATTTAACAAACACACAGGGCTGCAAAGTGAAGGGTCATATACTGTATTTCTAGGTGACAATAATGAGAACAGAAAAAGGTAATTAAGGCAAAAACAACTATGGGGTAATAACAATGATTCATGTTGGTGACCCTTTTAAATTATTGAATAAAAAATAAATCAACCAATGGTAATATACACCATTATACAGTCTTTCAAACAAAAAAAATCAAAACTAGTCTTACAAGTCTGAGCAGCAACAGGAATCTGCCTTTTCCCAAACACCCACTTCGAAATTACCTGACAGTTCTCTGTTGAGCAAAATAAAAGTAAAAAATAAAATACATATTCCATATTCCAACATATTCCATCAACAAATCAAGCTAAAAACCTAACTAGAAACAGGCCACTTTTTTAATGAGGTCGAATTTATATTTGGCAACCACACATATTTGAAGCAAATGGGTTTTAGACACATTAAATCTAGACCAAACACAATACAGTGGGGTTGTGAAGAAAATTGATTTTACTAAAATTAATTATATTCCAAAGTCTAGTTACATAATCCTTAAGTTATCAAAAGTGTTTCACTTAACTTGTTTTCCAGAGGCATTGTTCACCTGCTATACAACCAATTCATTCCTCTGTCAGGACCTGACTAACCTGCTCCTCCTCTTTACTTTATGTTTCACATTGAGGGTTCCTCTCTTGTTTTCAACAGAGCACCTGGCTTTTGTACAAGTGATGGCAGCTTTTATTTCCTTCACTGTCATCAGTGTCTACAAGTCAAGCCACCCCTTGTGGACCGTGTGTATGCTCCTTCTTTCTCCTCCTTTATTGTAGCGCTATAGCTCGGTGCGAGAGCGGGAGATGCGAGGGCCTTTCCTGATTTCTTTCCTCTTCTCCTCCTTCCTCCTCCTTTTCTCCTCCTCCCTCAGGATCTTCTGGAAAGCCTCGGCCGTGTGAAGCACCTGATGGAGATTGAGAAAGGATGAGGAAAGGTTGGCTTTTTTTAATAAAAGCGGCACAATAAAGCAAAGATTTGTATGTGTTGCTGCCACTGCTGGTTTCAAAAATATATCAAGGATGTCTCCAGGGTATTGGAAGACAGTTACCAGGTTACCAGGTAGCAGGCTAGAATAATAATGGACGACGAGAGGAGAGTGAATGTGGAACAACATATATGCATCTTACTCACATCGTCTCTCTCTGTGCGGTATGGGTTTATAAAGTCTGGAGATTTTTCTGTTATTCCCAGCTCCTGTGACATCTGACAGATGAGCAGGATCGACAAGATGACAGAGGAGAAGAAGAGGGAGATGAGACATACATTATCATTTATTCAAAAAGAGTTACAGAATTTGAAATGAGGCACCGTCTCACATCACTTACTCCCCGGCTGAAAAGCTCTATGATGCAATTTGTGAAAAAAGCTGCCGACAAAAAAACGCCATTTCTCCAGACTGTTAGAGCTTATTTTCATTATTTACAGCTTATGAAGTACGTGAAATAGAGAGGAGGGAATCAGAAACTAAGTGTGGGGGTTAGTGAGTCACAAGTGAGGGCTGAACGAACACTTTCAGGGTGCAAACTGCCTCTGCTTTGAGTCTCAGAATTAATCCACTATATAATCCTCTTGGCACATTGCTAAGGTCACAGATTAATCCTGGGAGAGTTTAGTTCATTAACCCACACATTAAAACGGGGAACACCGCTTTATCGGCTTCGGTCTTTTAAGTTTCGAAGGTCACAATACATCGATGACCAATGTCATATTTAGCAGTGGTGGAGAGGTGTTCTTCGCTGACACTGACAGGAGACTGCATTAACATCTCCTTATCTACTGTATTTACTACTTAACTACATTGTTGTTGTTCTGTCAGTTCTTGAACTGATCACATTTGTGTTGCAGTGTTTCCATGTTCTCACTGTATCCTCCTGAAGAGAGCTTTTCATTTAAACATTCACCGATACTGAGGTTTAGAGTCTGCAAAAAGTGATGCATCGTCATATCTCACTTTTTATTCAGGAGTCAAATGTACAAAAAAATTAAATGTAAAACCTGCATGCAAGCGAAAGTTGGAAGAGTTACCGTATTTTCCGGACTATTGAGCGCACCTGTCTATAAGTCGCTATTGAATTTATTCGAACAGTTTCATGTGGTCCACTCTGACCGGGTCTGATGTGACGACGCTAAATGTATCGGCGGCACGGCTTGCTAGCTTGTAAAACGCTAACGAGCTTCGTGCCACCGATACTGAGCCACACCGGTGTTTAGGCCCCAGGGTTCAAAGCGTTGGAAAAAAGTAGCGGCTTATAGTCTGGAAAATACGGTATTCATTTTTAAACTTTGGAGAAATTTATGTTGAGCCTGAAACAACATCAGCAGTTACATCTGGTCTGGATTTCAGCAACACGTCATCTTTCTGTTATTTTCAAAATTCAACCAGTGAAAATCAAAACCTGTTTGTCTTTACACACCCTTAAAGGAACAGAACACCCAAGGTCCAAATACAGTTTGGAAGATAGATTATGACAAAAACTAACAATTAATGGACACAGTAGCACAACCAAAATATCCATCTCCAAAATATGGCTGTCAGGTTTTAATTTAGGCTGCCATTTTAAATATTTAAAGCAATCAGAGAAATTGGGGAATTTTCTGATTGGTTGAAATGCTCTGACATCACAGGCTCAGTGCATGGAGGCTACACATGGCGAGTCAGACTGCAGAAGCGCTCACTGCCCATGTGATGTCATCATCCTGGCAGCCACAACTCACAACTTCTTCATAAATGGTCAAATATGTCTGAAATGTTTCTTCATGGCTCTCGATATTAGGAACTGTTATGGACATGTAAATGATAGGACAGGTGAGTGACTGGTCTTACAAGTGTGAGGACATGTTGGTGGGCTCCTCCTGTGAAAACTCCGGTCTGGTTGCAGAAGTTCAGCCCCCAGCGCAGCAGACCACCCCAGTCAGTGTTTCGGTCGTAGTAGTGGTGGACGATACGAGGAAAACGCAACGCCACGTCCCCGAAGAACGCCGTGTTCTCCACGACATGGGAATAAGCTGCAGAGAGAGCAGGAACACACAAGCTAATTAGACACATTTTGAAGATATATTCATGTTGACATTACACACGGGACATGCCGATAAATGGAATCGAAGCTCAAGTAAGGGTTGATTATGTTCAGGGAATAAACAGCGAGATGATATTCACATAGAGGAAGCTGACATGATTGGCACCAGCAGCTGATAAGAAAAAGACTCAAAGACAGAGGTGGCAGGCTTTTTAGCGAGCGAGAGGAGGTGGAGACAGAGTATAAAAGACACACTAAAGCAGGAAAAAAAGGCTGAGATGATAAAAGAGCTGAGGTGTAAAAGTGAATCAGACCTTCTTTGATCTTATCATCCATGGGGAAGGGGTCATCAGGCTGCATGTTGGCCGCAACCAGGATTTGTCTCGAGTCCTCCAACACCTTAAAAAAAGAAAAAGACAGAGCTCAAAAAGCACGTCTATTTACTCTAAACTCTGCTGTGAATTAAAGCTGTGGCACCAATGCAGGTGACCGGGACCTCGCGCCAGCGGCTCTGTGGGGGTGTACTTAAGCAATGCTAATTATCCTTATTATGATATTTTACACAGCACTTTTTATCCGCAGACAGAGATTATAGTCAGCGCGGCGTCTGTGGGGATAGCATTTGGAGGAGATACAAACAGAACCACTGTAAAGCACTTCATCTCTCACGCCTACAGAGTGGTATAGAAGTGCTGACAATGTTTTTCAGCCACAGAAGGTTGATGATGCTAGTTGTCCTTGAAAGGCATGCAGATGCATAGATAACCGTCCGTTGGGAAATGGAGGCATAGTGTAAATCAAAGCTCCCGGCCTAGCGCGACTGAATGGCGCTGTGAGCAGTCTGAATTAACATTCAAATGAAAGCGAGCAAACATGCTGATGAATGTAATCAGCCGATTCGAAGCTTTTGATTCTGTGTTAGGCTGCAAACCTTCTTATCCTCCAATCTGCTGGGAACACAAGAAGGTTGCGCTTTCAGAACTCCGGCTGGCAATGTTTTCTGATACCAGTGGCCTTGTCTGGCTTTCCCTACTGAATATATGAGTGAGATGTGAGAGTGCACACACACACACAGACTACCTTGAAAAGTCCTTTGAGCATGATGTCTATGATCTTGTACTGCTGGTTGATATCGTTCAGTTCAACCAGATTCTTCAGTGCGTTGAGCTGATCTTTCCTCTTGGTCTCAAACAGCCGCTTGTCTGACAGCAGGAGGTCAGGAGGACACATGCTCTCTACATGGGCTCACTCACACACCCACACTGAGACGTACAGAAATGTATTCACGTGTAAAAACATTCACACACACATCAGTAGACACATTTACATCCACAGACACGCCTGCCAGCAGAAGGATACAGATCTCCAGGTTGGAGTCATGTCTCGGTCTGTGCGTGTCAGGGTCTGCCGAGCTGAAGGCGGCGGCGGCGAGCGCCAGGACCACCGCACTCACACTCCGCATGGTCAGCAGGGGGTGGCAGAGAGGCACTCTTCTGTACACAGAGACATCAAAACATTGTCACGCACACTGTGGCATTACTTCATCTGAAAACAGGATTCTACGTCTGTGACTGTCCAATAAACACAATTTCTTTTCCTACTGAGATTTTGCTTTCATCTAAAAACAGTTAGCTGCCACTGAAATAGTTTTCCTATTCATGAATTCATTTTTCTTCCCTCAAAGCCACTGAAGAGACGCTCTCTCTCTCTCTCCTGTGATACTTGTGGAATATGTGAAATAGAAAGACATGCTGGGGATAAGTGGTCAATATGGAGCGCCAGAGGGGGGCGGGCACTTGAAGAGGGGCTCCTTATGCTCCTTTTAAGACACATCTGATGTCTGCCACTTGCATAATCCCCAAAGGAACTTTTACAATCTCTGTACCAGACTCCTCTGCTCTCACCTCCCCCTGGTCTCCCTCCTGAAAGCAGTGGGCTTCTTTAACATTAACATTTTCCTCAGAGGGTGGTTTTTTTTTTATACGTTTGAAAGAGAAGGAAGGAAAGCGAGAAGATAAACACAGCAGCTAAATATAGGACCTCATCGAATGAAAATTTGATGAAAAGACAAATTTTTAGGAAAACATTGGCAGAAAACAGAGGTAACCGGAGGGAGATGGAGGACAATGCTGACGAAAAGCTACACGATATAATTCACATAATGCATACATTATTTAACAAGGGCTCCATCAATGATGCTATCAGAGGGATGCAGCCGGGTATGGACGGGTTGAAGGGAGAGTGAGATTATGAGAAGCAGCAGCAGCAGGAGGAGGGGGAGGAGGAGGAGGAGGGGAGGCAAGAGATGGGTGGAGGGGCGCTGAAGCTTTTGGAAGGAGGGGAGGGGGTAGAGGAGTGGGAAAGCAAGACCCTGCGGGAGACAACAGCTTTCCTGGTGAATATTTCATCTACCTTTGCGGAGACACAGCGGTAAAACTGAAAGACACACAGATAGAGGAGCGAGCGCAAGATAGAGGAGGAGTACGAGGCTGAGGAAGCCGATAATGAGCATGAGGGACATGATTTTTTTTTGTGCAAACTGAATTAATCTTTACAAGCCCGGGTTCCGATTTCTTGAGTTTGAAGGACCAGGAAGTGAGCAAATGTCTCAGGGTGTGAATGTTAATTTAGACTGATGAGTCCCCTCAAGAGTCTCACTCAAATATATCAAAGGAGAAAAGCACATGCTCTGAGACATTCACTATCCATCTTTTTGGCATGGTGATAACGGGGACCGGCTTCAATAGTTTCATACTTTCTGTGTAATAGCAGCGTTGGATTCAAACTACATCCTGACAGCGGCGTGGACACTGTCCAAACACTTACAGTTTGCAGCAAGGTCTCAAGATAATTTTTTTTTTCTTACAAATTCCTTCCCATTGCTGCTTTTCTTCAGCTTTCTGTGATGCTCTCAGTGGTTATTGAAGTCTTATTTAAAAATAAAACGGTAAGAAGACTTTTTCTTCTTACAGAGTCAGCAGAAACAAATGTTCCTGAAGACAGCTGAGTGAAGACAATGTTCGATTAAGGCCAATTTGTGCATTCTGAGAACATCTTTTGGGTCGTTTCCCAGCTTTCTGAGAAATGCTGCACTAAATATCCTTAAGTGCTGGTCGAAAGCCTCAATATTTCTAGATAACAGCCAAGGACGGAGGAAGAAGAAGCAGCAGCGAGGGGGGGATTCTCTCTTCAGTGGCAGCAGCTCGTCGTGTTTTTTGATGCTCCTGTTTGCCTCTAGGCGGGCAGCCATGTAGCTCTGACAGATATCTATAAGTAAAAAGGTTATCGCCACTGATACAACTTAACACAGTCAACAAATCTATCCAGCAGCTAAAGAAGTAGTGTAGGAAGGACATGAAGGGCACATCAGTCATTTCTAATGTGGCATGGGCAGCTGAGTGTAACCCTGAACATTGTACAACCATCCTGACCAGAATTAGAAACACAATAGATGCTCCAGAAATCAGACTCCGTAGATAGATATGTTAATTTCATGCTGAAAACGATGCTCTTATGGCAGATAAAAAACTAACTGAGTCTGCCTTCCTCCATCCTTGAAGTGTACAACACAGCTGCTCTTTAAGAAGTTTTCTTCCACATTCATCCCTTTCTAATCCTTGACTGGACACGTTTTCCTCAAGCCATCCCACTGGTGTTCAGTATCTGAGGTGGGAGGACCTGGTCCAGATTTGGTCTGTCCCTGTGGCACTCAGGTTGGCGAGGCGTGTTTGCCATGAGGAGGTTTGAAGGCAGTGTAGTTCTCGTTGAATCCTTGTAAGCCCACGTAAATCTCTTGGCTGGAGCTTTCCTTCTCTGCTAACAACATCTCCCGGGGGCAAAGAGAGGCTGAAGTTTGATTTCCTGTGTGGGAGATCCAGATTCCAGCCTTGTCAGATGAGTAGGATACCCTATGTAATCATACCTGACCCGTGGAGATCTGAGCTCCTCTCTGTGCTGGAGCTGCACGGTACAACATTTTCACTGCTCATTATGATGCACTTCTGCTGCTGCTCTCATCAGTACGGGACAAAGAGAAGCAATCAGAAAATAATCCTTCAATCGAGACTTGCAAACAGTCCAAACTGTGAACAAACAAACTCTGCAACACTAATTTCAACAGGCAACACTGGAGCCTGGAGGAGAAATCAGCTCCGGAGAAGATGAGTAGGGAAAAGCCAGATGCTTATCGGACAGCTGGATGTGCAGCAGGAGTGGATCCTGATTCCCCCCAGGCTGTGAGCCAGCTGTGGGAGGCTTGAGGTTCAAGGACTGACACATCATCTCTCCCTCACTCTCCCTGCTTGCATCTGAGAGACTCTCCTCCTGTCATCATTCATGCAGAGCAGAGGCAAAGCCGCGGACATGCGTGATGGTGGTGATGATGGCTGAGTCTGGATAAAGACTGTCATGTGGACCATCAATTACGGATTGCTTAATTGATTGCTCGTCCCCTACCTGACCCAGGTTTCCTACAGCCGCACGGTCCACACTCTGGACTCAATTGTTGTAATTTTAGGCCGACAATTACACACGTATTACAAAACTGTGATGTTAGTGGTAATACACACCAACTCTGCAATACTACATTATAATAATAATTTATGTAAGTCTTCCTCAAGGGGTGCGCTTTAGGGAATCAACCAAGTATGGGAAGTCGACAAATGGTTTCTGCTGGCACCGCGGCTGTTTGTCGGATCCGTCAGACCAACAGTTCCCGGAGATAAAGCGCTGGACATTACAGCCTCAAAACTCGAGGTTCACTCACCGTGTTGTAGCGAGAAACGGCAGCGCCACAAGGCAGCGATTAGCGGGCAGCGTTTGCTCCACAGTAGTGCAGTTTAACCTTTTTCTCTTTTTTAAAAAAAATCTCTACACAATCCGTGAAAAGGTCGACAGGACACAGGACAGTCAATCCGCCTCTCCGGATCCTCAGGTGACAACAGCAGAGGTGGAGGTGTTCATTTACATGCGGCTCTCGCTGCTCCACTCCGCCAGTGCCACGATCACACCGGCTGGCTCGTCTTGGACGAATGACAGCGAGCGGGCGCTAAGCACGGCGAAGGATGTGGTTTCCACCCGGAGGACTTAGAGAGAGACACCAGCAGCGCGTCCGTCTCCTTCAGTTTCCTCCGAGATAATGACGCTCCGCTGCTGGCGTGTTGCCAGACACATGTAACATAAATAAATAAATAAATTCATTTAAATGGCAGTAAAATGAGGTGTAGCGTGTTCATGTTGGGTGATATTTATAAAGTAAGAAAAAAATAATTTGGCAATGCTGTATCTACAGAGATGTACAGTGGCTCTGCATGGTCACGTTTAGGTGTAAATGATTAAACAATACACTATATAGAATAGACGATTAACATGACGTCACCTGTTTGTGTGTGGACTCCCGTTTTGAAGCCTGGAGTTTGGCCATGTTGGTTTTTTGGAGCCAGAAGTGACCATATTTGGATATGAGGGGAGGAGTGAGGAGGCGGGCCTGACAGTTGAATCTGAGGTTATAGCCCAGGGTTTTTCAATTCCGGTCCCCAGGGACCACTATCCTGCATGTTTTAGATGTGTCCCTCTTCCAACACACCTGATTCAAATGACCAATTCATCATCAAGCTCTGCAGAGGCCTGATAATGATCCTGGTAGGACCGGAATTAAGAAACCCTGTCATAGCCCAACAGTGCTGAACAAGTTACAGCCAAAATGTAATACATTATATATTATTAGTTAATTAGTTAGTCTGGTAAGATATGATAGAGATGCTGCAAAGTTACTTGGGTTGAAATGCATTGTAACGTGCGTTACTCAGATTGTAACTGGTATAATATTACATACATTTTGTTAGTAACGCATTATATTACTGAATTACAGCAAATAGCAACAGGTTACATTATTGTAATTGCATTACTTTTGTAATGCAATTACTCCCAACACGGCTACTCAATGTGTATGAGACTCAAGTTTATTGTCAAACTAACCACGATCCTAAATATTCCTCTTTTTGAAGCCTAATATCTACTAAATTATTTCATTAAATTTAAGGAGAATAAGGAGAATTAACTTTAACTAATGACATCAGAATGACTTGTGAAATAAATGTATTGACTGAGTATTTCATGATTGAAAATAATGATTTTTTTAATTGAATCAACAGGAGTCAGAGTTTTTTGGAGTCAGCATCTAGTGTCTGTTGAAAGTATTGCACTTTTCTGTACTTCTGAAGTGGCCTCCTGCTTGCACCATCCATTTCTATGTACAGTCTATGTTTAAACTATAGACTGTATAAATAATGGATGAAGGTAACATGACGCCACACGGTGAGTTTGCCATTTGAACGTTACCATGTTGGTTGTTTGGAGCCAAACGCAACCATATTTGGATATGAGGGGAGGAGTGAGAGGATCTGACCCTTGAACCCAAGGGCACTGCCCAATGTGTTTGAGACTTGAGTCCAGGTCTAGTTTCATTGGAGACCAGACCTGTCAATCTAACTAACCACACTCCTAAATTTCCTCTTCTTTTGAAGCCTAATATCTACCTAATTATGAACCAACAGATCACTAATAAGAACTGACTGCAGCTAATGACATCAGAATGACTTGTGGGAAAAGCGTATTGACAGAGTATTTCATGATCAAAAATGAGGATTTTTGAATGGAAGTCAATTGGAGCCACAGTCAGGAGTATTGCACCTTCATGCACTACCCCATTAGCCTGATCTTTGAAACCCAGTTGCTTTGTCCATTTCTATATACAGTCGATGATTTAAAGAAAGAAACATTTCTTGAATTACATCAACACTGAAGAAATGAACAATTTATTTCCTCTCTGGAATGGCTGAGAACTACAGCAGACATCATCAGTGGACATACAGGTAAAATAGCTGCAAAAGAAATTGACCATCAAAGACATTTGTGCCCAACACTGGCATCAACTTCACCAACAGCTGCTCCACTTGGCAGCAAATCCTCAAACACAACAGTGGCCTGAACTTTGACAAACTGGCAGCTTTGTAAAGGTGCTGATGGGTAAACAGTGCTTTCAGTCCTGGGTCATTTGTGAAAATCAAAGCACTCTAAAGGCTACAGAAGAGAGCTCATGAACATTAAGTCACTGCTTCAGTCCCCGACCAGACAAGACCAAGTCAGGGTGGGAAAGTGAAAAAGTGAGGGCTCTCTGGAGAAAAGCTTTGAACTCAATGGCTGAAGATCAGACTGCAGTTGTGCTGGCCATCTCCCAGGTGTGGAAATGTGTGAGTGTGCCTCTAAGTGAAGCTACTCTGAATGTTTCTAGTCTTTATGGAGCAAAAATGATCAACTTCTGTCAATGAACATAAGGTGTAGGTAATATGTTCAGGTGCTTATTTATGGGCAGAACAGAAACAGCAAGCACACAAGAATCAAAGACATAAAACTGTAAACAAACAATGCAAAAAGTGTCCAGGGGATAGTAAAATGTATGGATCAGTCCTATTTCAGTGCAAAGTCAGACAGACAGATGGACACATCTCCAACCCGACTGAAGACAGGAGTTAAGAAACAACAAAGCAACGTGAGAAAAGTCAGTAGGTGTTAATGTGAGAAAGAATGTACATATTTATATCTTGGAGATGAAAAAAACTATTATCAGATTTCACTCAAATGCATAAACTAAAGTTTTTTATACAAGATTAACCCACAAAACTAACATCACACTGATCACAGAATGAATATATGAGAATGTGTAGGTGGGTGAAGGAAGAACAAGAGAAAAAGAGTGTGAGAAATAGTCTGTGTGTGTGTGTGTGTGTGTGTGTGTGTGTGTGTGTGTGTGTGTGTGTGTGTGTGTGTGTGTGTG
>OOFC01048068.1:7109-25107 GCA_900323345.1 Pseudochromis fuscus
TCACAAATGATAAAGCAGTTTGAGCCATTAGTATTTATCACTAAAATATTAAAGTAGTTTCCGAAATAAAAATGCACACTTTACACAATTTAATATATTTATTGCACCTCTTTACTCATTGCACAATCACTTCACATCTGCTTTTATGAAATAATACTGAGCACTATTTCTTTGTTTCACTGTATTTGGAAATATTCTTGAAAATTTACATATTTATTGTTTTCTTAATGTGACTTTGTATTTATCTTTTATTTTAAGATAAGAACTTTAAATGTAAAGATCACCTTTAGAAAAAAAAAATAGGAACCTTTAATATGGATGAAATTACTGTATGTGCCTCCATCATGTTTATAATTAAAGTAAGCTTTATGTGCTTTATGTCTTGGATTAATTTCACATGAATATATGTACTGTACTTTTTTTCTCATTACTAACTATCACATAATGTCCTTCCAGCTGCTTATGTAAGAACAAACAGGTGCCTCTTGTACTATATGAGTGCATTTCTGTGCTTGTAAGACATGATTGTTTTATCTGGCCAGTTTTGGGAGGTAACTAATAAAGAGCTCTTGAAAAGTGTGGATTGCTTGATATTCCCCATGTACAGTACAGATTTTAAAATCTACTAGCAATTAGTGACTTTTCTTAAGACTAAAAATGTTATGCATGGTGTTAAACATTGTTTTGCAACATTAGTCTGGGGCATCAATGTTACTAAGTACACAGTAACGCTTTCACTACCAGCACATAGATATTTTTTTGTAAAGTACTCTACTCTACTCTAGTGGTCGATTGGAGAATTGCATGAACAGAAATGCAATGCAGGCTTTACCTTGTTGCATCACATCTACTGCTGCTGTCACTTTAATTTGTAAAGTGCTTTCAGTGCATGACTTTTCAAAGTATATGTTTTGCTGAATGTGATTTATTTTTATAATCTGGGCAAAAAAAAAAGAAACTGTTCATAGATTCTAGGAAATATCACTGTGTAGAGAACTATTTGATTTTGTGATGATTATATCTATGTTTTGGGATTTATTATTATTTTTTGGACCTTCTATCAGTCCATTAGCTTATAGATTCAGGGGGAATCTTTATATGTATCCACATTATCATTCAACTTGTCTGTAATCCTGTTATCATATTAACACAGTGGACTATACAAATATGGCCCAATATCACAAATGTCCCTAATAATGGGCCATTAACACATATGCAACAAATAAAACACCTCTATTCTTACCCCAGGAAACACAGCCTGACCTTTTCTCCTGCTTTGAAATGTTATAATGATAATATAATTATAATGTTCCTATACGTTTGAAATTGAAAAATTCCATACTTTTTCCAGACCCAAATTTCCAGATTTCTCAGTAAAAAAAATCTCTTAAATGTCTATTTGTGACATTTAAGTAAATAGCTGTGAATCATGTAAATAAATTATGGACTTTCATTATTCTTATTTTCCATACACTAGTTTCCATTTTCCATACTTTTCTAGACCAGGAAGTTTATAAAAATTTAATTCCATACTTTTCCAAACTTTCCATAGGAACCCTGAAAGAAATGCAATAGTCAAAACAGTGTGAACTGTTGTCTCATACATTGCTTGATTGAAGACTGATTTTTACCACTTAAAATATCACCTTTTCCCCAAAAGTGCAAGTGTTTGCTTAGTCCATCCTAAGATGTCTCTCCAGGTTTTACAACTGAGCAGTCCATGTAAATACACATTGAATCATTGCTAGCTTGCAATCATAGCAAGCTACCATCTAGCTTTGGGTCACTTCAAGAGTTACCAAAGTTTGAAAGAAAACCCAATAATACCAGAAAGTTGCTGATACCCTGATATCTACAATCCCAATAAACCTGTCTAACTATAGGGAGAAAATATAAATGCGTGGGAAAAAAAAAACTTCTAAAGGCTTAACTGTCCTGTAGCTTAAGAGTTAAATATTTTATAAATAATTTAAATTATGAGGGGAACTGGCAAGTGTAATTAATGACAATGGCTGGTTTTCATATATTTACAGAACATCAATTGATGCTACAAACAACCTCTTCCACCAGCTGGGAGTCAAACCCCTGACTGTTTGCAAAATGGCATTTGTGTCTGTATGGTCTGCCTAACCCAACCACTCAGTTATTAGGCTGCAAGAACTGAGGCCCTGAAATGGAGCAGAGCCATCATTATTACATTACATCATCATCATCATGATTACACCCACACCCAGTCGTTCAAAAGGTTAAGTTGGTTGAGAATGATCAGTTCCTTCTTGTCATGGTGGAGGAGTCTGAGAGCCCTAATGAATTTAAGAGCTATGATGTATGGGGCATTTTACCCCTGGTAGGGTCTCCCATGGCAGATTAGTCCTAGGTGAAGGATCAGACAAAAAATGGTTCCTTAATACCCTTCATGAAAAACAAAACAAGAGACCACGTACCCGCTCCACCCTGGAGCTATGCCTGGGGTAGGGGCCCATGACTGAGCATCTAGTGGCTGGGCCTTCACCCATGGTGTCTGGCCGGGCCCAGCCTGAACTGGAGACATCATCTGCTTGTAGGCCCATCACCTGCAAGAGGGGTCCAGTACAGAGTGGACCAGGCAGCAGACCAAGGCAGGGGCGTGGCCTTCTGATCCTCGGTTATAGAAAAAATCCAACAGGTAGCGGTGAACCAAGCGGTATGCAGCTGTGGTAGTCGTTTAGGCAAAAACCTGTTTGTGGGAGGAGTTCAATGAGGCCATGAAGGAAGACTATAAAGTCCTGGCAAACCTTTTAGCACCTCAGGGGGGTAATGCAGCAACTTGCCCACACAGTTTACAATGGAGACAGGGAGCTGCTGAGGATAAAGTTGGACAGTGAAAGGAATACTTTGAGGAGCTCCTCAATCCTACCAAAACATGGACCAGCTCTTTACCCTCACTAGGGTGTTGGAGGGGGCATGGGAGTTTGCCCAACCAGTCCACATTATGTGTTTTATGGATTTGGCAAAGGACTACGACTGCATCCCCGACTCAGTCCCATTAGTGCGAATCTGGTTAAAAAAAAAGGTCTTTGGTTGTCAATAGTTCTATGTGTGTTTTATTGTTTTGAAGTTTTTAAAGTTTTCTTCCCTTTTGTGACCAAACACCCGACTGAACTAGTTTCTAATTTAGAAAAGCCACAGACTGAATTATTTTATTTTAACTTTTTTTCATCCAAGAATATTCATGCTGGGAGCTATGACTCATTTTTCCCATTGACACCCACACAGTTAAAGTGAGCAGGTTTTTGTCTGATGAAAGGTTATGCAAAGCTTGATGACTTGGCAGCTCTGAAATATAACCTGGAAGTTGCAGATTAAAAGCCTTAAAACTAATCAATAACATTTTAAGATGAATGTGTAGCCAGTGTGATTAGGCCAAAAAGCAGAGTAATAGTTCAAGAATCAGGATGGCAACCTCCTGGTCACACACCTGCTTCTAACCTTCTGCTAGTCCAGTAACCATTATACATGGATGGAAGCTACTATACAAATATTATAATTAAATGCAAAAAGTGCAAAAAACAGCTTTCATACAGCATTAAGTAACTACTGCAACACACTCCTCCATTGTATACCCCATGTTATCATTTTGCATGTGTTGGTAATGTTTATTATTTGTGTATTGGCCGTGCACTAGACTGGCGACTTGTCCAGAGGGTACCCCACATCTCCCCCTTTGCCAGCTGCCCCCCCATGACCCAATCAGATAACTGCGTACAGATGAAGGATGGATGGATTATAAAGCTGATACTACAACTCAGATAAACAACATGGGATATAATTCAGTTAAATATTATCTTCCATGGCACCTAATCTGATGTGTCCCGGGGACATCTCTGCAGTCATAGTAGAAAGGTCTTTTTTCTGATAAGAGGCAGATGCATTGATTCAATGGAAGTGAAGGTCAGGCTCTCTCTTCAAATATCAAAGGTCATGTTTAACCAATCGCCAGATTGAGGTCAAAGGTATCACTGAAGACACATTATCAACTGGACAGATCATTGATGTATAAAACTAAACCCATCACATTTGGTGCACTGATGTGTTGTCTGAGTGATAAGATGTTTAGTAAAATTACATTAGATATAGTCAAATTCATAAAAGGTGCATTCACAAATAATTTTGCACCTCTGGTCTATCTTGACATAGAAAATAATCAAGCTACAGGTTTAATTTCTACAGTTGTGCCCTGAATACATTTATGCGGTGAAACTACAACCAACGCCTTTAGTAAACCGTTATACAGGTTTAACAGGCCAATCACTATGAATAATTACTGCACACACTGAGAGAATATGAGCTTTACACGGCCACATCAGCAAACACAGATGGTGAGATAAGGGCGTGTGGAGTTTAAAAGGAGCGGCAGACTTTGAGTGAGACACTCCTTGCTACAGAGTCGTCCAGCTTACCCTCACAACACAGTCACAATGACCTTCAACGGCAACTGGAAAATTGATCGCAATGACAACTATGAGAAATTCATGGAACAAATGGGTGAGTCTTATTAATCTGGTTTAGACCTTTAATATGCAAACAGGTGTCATCTGGTGTGCTGCTGAGAGCATTACATTGTATCTTATTGCTATGTCTGCTTAGTATACTTTTTGTATTTAAACCAGCACCTGAGAAGGCAATTAATAAAGTACTGATAATGCAGGACATTGTCTTTATGCCACATTTAATGTAAACAGGTTTGTTAAAGTCAGAATAGAATTCATACAGCAAACTGTACAAATTTTATTTATTTATTTATTTTATTCATTATTTACACATTTAATATATTTTGACGTGTCCATTTGTTATTTAAGTTTATAATTGAAATGCCTTATTATCTCTTTAGCTATTTAAATAATAGACTCAACCAAACACTGGAGGTAAAACTAGTGGCATGATGACCTACTGAACATGTTTGTGATTTGGCTTTTGTACCTACTCACCCTCTGCACGGACACAAACAAAGGAACAAACTTAAAAAGAGATTAAATCCTGACAAACTTCCTGTCATTGTTTAAAGCCTATTGAACATATCCATTGTGCCTGTTGATAGGAATTAACATGGTGAAGAGGAAGCTGGCTGCTCACGACAACCTTAAGATAACCATCGAACAGACTGGAGACAAGTTTCATGTCAAGGAGAGCAGCAATTTCCGCACCCTGGATATCGACTTCACCCTGGGTGTCACCTTTGAGTACAGCCTTGCAGATGGAACAGAACTATCAGTAAGTAAAGTGGCACCTGGTGGGATACAAGTTTACATCACTCTTAATTATACAGAAACTGATCTTTACACAACTGTGTCTCCAGTATTGAGATAATTTGTGCTGTCACTTCACACACTTCATCACTTTCAGTCTTTGAGCAGCAACTTATAGCTCATTTGTTAGCTAAGGCAACAATTCATACACTAAGGCCGGACTTTTACTGCTCCCACAAACAGTCAGAGACATAAACATGTCAGTCAGAACTGTCTGCCTTTGGACTTCTCCAGATGGTTTCCCACCGAATATTGTTGTTAACATTTTTCTCCCTGCAGGGCTCATGGACCATGGAGGGAGACATGCTGAAGGGGATTTTCACCAGAAAGGACAACGGAAAACAACTGACAACAACCAGAATCGTTCAAGGTGATGAACTCATCCAGGTATGGCTGAATTTGTATTTATCTTCATTTTATCTTAAAGCAGTTAGGAAACCTTTGGAGGATGCTGAGATTTAGGATAAGATAAGATATTACTTTATTTATCGCACATCGGGGAAATTCTTTTGTTGTTTAGGATAAAGGTTATTCTGTAATGTTTGATACCCTGACACAGTGTTAGTTCTTTATGGATGACTTAAGATGCAGAATTTCACAATTAGCCTGATAATGGCTGTTGATAATTCAGTCACACGCAGAAGCTTTTACGTTAAATAACCCCTGTATTCGCTGTTGTCTTTCTCCAACAGAGCTACAACTATGAAGGTGTGGACGCAAAGAGGATCTTCAAGAAGATTTAGAGCAACCTGGTGTTGACTTCAGGATTACAAACAGTATTGGGTTGACAAAATAACCTACAAAAAGTGCACTACTTCCAATGTATCGTACTTTGACACTTGCATTAATAAAGTCATGACTGCCTTTTCAGATTTTTTTTTCTGTCGGCTGTTTGTCAACATTGAATTTGTGAAGGTTTGTGAGGTTAAACAAACACGGTGATGTGACTAATTTGAGAGTGATACAATAATTGAAACTTTATTCAACATGAATAAAAATAAATATATATTATCTACAAAAATATAAAGTGTAGACAGATTTTACATTTTCTTTAAATTGATCTGTACTTACACAAGTCATGAAGCATTCACTGAAACAACTTAATTCAGCAATAATGTCAGGCCAAATCCACAGACCAGACTACAAAGAGGTATGACAATAGAAATCAGTGAGGCATACAGGTCCAACACATCAGGCCACATCAGCCTGTAACTTATCAGAAAAATCTGTGATGTAATATGGAGAGTTATCTTTTACTCTTGAGTGTTACAGCATAATCATGTTCTGTCCCTGTACGTTCAGCACAAGTTAAAAGATATGGATTGATGCAATGCCAACTGTGACGTGATGTGACACAGGAGTAAAGCACCTCTTTTCTGAGAAGAAAAACTAAATGTCTGCATAATTTTCCAAGTGCACTGACACAAATGTAGTCAAACATGTACATACAGAACAGAAGCGGTGGAAAAAACAGAATTATTTTCTACTAATTCATCTTCAGACACTTTGCTGCTGAGGAGATGGGATTCATACGCTACTTATATGCAATGACATTTGAACATGTCAAACTTTGTCGAACAAAGTTGCTGCTGGAGGCAGAGAGGACTGCTGAGTTTGTTGCTTGGAGCTGACTGTGTAAGTGTGAAGTGTCTTTTAAAGAATGATTGAACTGGAAATGCCCTTGGCAACACGCACATACAACTGTGCACACAGAGGAGTGTCAGATATGTCACTGTTAGCATTGCATATTCAGTAGTTTTTCATGACACCTTCTGTTCCCTTTCATTCATTTCCTTAATTTCTCAATTGTGGTTCAATTACAAAAAAAAGTTTCACAAAATATGTCAAGGCACTATTGATACAACTGAAGACACAACATTCAGAATATAAAAGAAAAACTGAAGAAATGGTATTTTACAGATGAAGAAAATAACAAGAAGAATATTGTGAATAAATGATAGAACCAGTAGTTACATGAAAACACACAAAAACAGGTGAGACAACATTAAGGTAATCTGGTTAACAAACTTGGACTGAGTTTTACCTTATTTAACAATTTATAATTTTTTGTCGGGTGAGTGTATTGTATGATATTCTAAAATAACAGTGATTTATAATTATTACTGCACAATCACCTTGTTTAAAGGCATATCAGTGAGAGATCTGACCACTCAGTTACAGAAATTACATAGTATGCCTTAGTTTTCTTTAATTTAACCAGTGTCAATGAATAAACCATGACAAAAAGGTGCTCAAATTTAGGTGATTACACACACAAATGTCTAAACACGATCCTTTGGTGCAGACAGCACACACGCGCACACACACGCACACAGCAGATTTAGTGACTAAATGTGCTCAGTGAGCAGTTGAGAAATACCTGGACAAAGGTTACTGTGAATCCATAAAAATGCAAAGTGAAAAGCATAAATGGCAGGATGTTTAGGAACAGACTTGGCAATCTAGTGAGCAGAAAAGAAACATGAATATTAATATTTGAAAATGAAGCAAAATAGGTTTTGAAGTTTTCTTGGGAATGTTGCATGTACACAATACAAATCACCGAAATCTGCCTTTAAAATAATCTTAAAGTACATTTTAGAGAATGCATAGTATGTCTTGGACAGCTATTGTTTTCCAGCACAATGTTTGCATCATACATTTATATTTAAAATGGACGAATAAAAGTATGAATTCTTGTGTCAGCAAGAGAAGAAAGCAACTATTAAAAACAAAGTTTCCAAATCAATAATGTTTACAAATTGCTATTTGATTAATTTATTTAATTACAATTAAATAAAATCCAATAGAAAGTTATGTTTGTTGGACTCACTGTCCAGTATTCATGCTCATGCTTATGCTGTACACACAGCTATGATTTAGTAAAGGCCACATGCAGGTTTCAGAACATTAGTCCTATGAACAAGAATACTTGTGTGTTGTATTGTACAGTCAATAATATTGTCAGATAGGTATATCAATTACATTGGCATCAATACGAAAATACCTGCAAATACAGACCTGTTTAAACCTGTCTACTTTAAGAGGAAGACTGGAAAAAGTACATTTTGACATCACTGTGAATTACAAAAAAAGGATCACGAGAACCAGCACATTGAAGGTAGAGTACGCAAGGTTGCATGATTGTGTATAATAACCTAAAGAATAGCCTGAGGACTGCCCCATCTACTGAATGACACAGTCAACAAATATTGTATTTTGTAAGCTGCTAGAATGCAGTCATGCAAAATCACACTTAAAGATAACCAGGCTTCATATTTCATAATCATGGCTTATAATTTATTTTTCATTTTTTGGAAAATAAATAAATAAATTGAATCTTTGTCAGTGTTTTTTTTTGTTTTGTTTTTTACAGCAGTGGAGGTTGACTGATAGGGGGCAGCCCACAGTCATTCATTAACACACAAATGTTGTAAAATAACTGATAAATGATAACACTTGAACCTAATAAGTAACTAAATAATCACTGCAGTTTAAATTCTCTGGTGACCTAAAGCCCCCAGTGTGCATAAAGTTTTTAAGCTGCCCAGATTTTTATGAAAAACTTTTCCAAATTTTCTCTGGTGCAATCACATTAACCACCTTCAACCTGCTGCTGATGAGGCAAACCTTCAGTTTTACTGTGTTGTGTAGAAAGACATCATAATCTGATAAAGCATCTTCAACATATCTTTTCATGTCAGCATGCTGTGATTTGTCATCACACTCTATTCATTCATGTTTGTTTCATGTTACTGTCCAGACCACAGCGTCACCTGTGGATCATTATAATCTCTCAAGCCTTATTTCAAATATATTGGTATATATTCCATTCTGCAGCACGTCTGCAGAACTACTGCACAAATAAAAAAATAAACATTTCAAACTCGACGTAGGTAAACAAAAATAATTATAAAAACTCAAAAACCCCTTGTGCAACCTGAAAACGGATTTCATTTGAAACCAAATCTTCTCACAGCAATACTGTGGGACGATGGAAGATATATGTGATAGTTATTCATCCGTCAAACAATACATAACAGCATTTAGAAATAGGTTTTACTTATGTGACAAGCTTGCATAAATAAGCTCCACTCAGTTTGGCTTCTGAACATATTTCCATTCTGTAAACTCTTTGGCATCCAGTTTGAACTGTCCATCCGTGTAAACAAAACTTACCAAGTACACTCATAAAAAACCACGTTCATCCAGTCCTTTGGCTGTCACTGGGTTCCATTTTGCAGTGGGTTTATTGCTATTATGGCCTGTAAAGAAAAAAGAAACATTGACATACCACCAAAAAAAAAAAGATCAACTGGATATTGTCATCTAGTCCTCTCCATTAACTTAAAGGTTTTCTACAGAGGCTTACTTGTTTCAGGTCTGGCTTTTGGCACATCTTGTGAGTGTGTGTCACTGGGGAGTGTGTGGCTGTTATCGCGCCGCTCACTCACAACCGCTGTCCGTGGCACCGTGGCAGAGAGGACAAGAGGCCTCTGGTTGTGGTACTTGAGACGGTATGTTTCCGTCATACAGTTATCCACATTAAAATATGTGGTTAGAGAAACCTCTTGAGCCGGCACTCCCTGCTCCGCTCTGCATCCACTTAGTCTTTCCTCACTCTCACACGATGACGGCGTGCTCCTCTCGGGGTCAGAGCCCGACTTGGAGCTTGCATCTGAGAAGGTCCGGAGGCCCGACATGTCGGGCTTCCGGTGGGGACTGACGCAGGATGTGGATGAAAGACGAGGACTCGATGGAAAGGGTTCTTGGAGCATCCTGGGACGAAACGCTGCATGGCTCGTCTCGCCCTGGTGAGGTGAACTCCGTTGGGCGGATCGAAGATGAGGCGACCCTGTTGTACCAAGCTGGCGCAGGTTGTTGAGTTGAAGAGGTTCTGAAGTCACATTGCTGGGAGGGTGATATGGCGGGGTTATGTGAGGGCACTGGGAATCAGAAGCTACGGCCTCGCTGTTACTGGAGAGATAAGTGCTTTCTCTGTCCTCGGGCTCAGACAGAGCAAGATCATCGGAGCTGTTCCACTCTGAGCTGCTGGTTTTTGTAATGTGCCTCAGGGTTGTACTTTCTCCAGTGTGCCCTCGACAGTTTGTCAGGTCCTGCTGCTCACTCTGCCTGCTATCTGAACCAGAAGAGTTCCTCTCTGAAGACGCTGCTTTTCTGGAGGTGCCAGAACTGTACTTTGATTTCCGTCTACAAAACAAAAAGGATGGTGAAAATGATAAGCTAAGTATTATGAAATACTTAAATTCAGGTATATAATTATATCTGTAAAGGGTAGATACAGTTTATTTTTAGTGCGTATCCGATGGCTAAAGTAGGTCTACAGGTCATGTTAACTTTGCTCTACATCTCCTTTGGATCTGTTATAGAGATTTGTGGAAACAATGACTGAGGCACAACAATGTACATTAGGAAGCAGAGCAAGCTTCCTATAACTTTCCAAGTATCTATGGTCTAAATTTTAGGCAACTTGCCCGCTGGCTGATCACCCTGTTTCAAACTACTCAAGTCACATGCTTTTTATATTTGGATAAGGACGAATTTCACTTCATCGTGTGTTCAGGAATAAAAACAAATGTTAGTGTTCATTGTTGTGTGTACTTTCACATAGCATATTATATGTTGTTGAGTTAAGCAACAACATATCCCCTTAACGTTGGGGGAGGTGAAATAAACATTGTTTTTTTTTTTCAAACCTGGTATGAACAGGTCTATTCTATGCAGCAAAGGTTTTCCTGTGGAGAGCAGTGACAACAGAAACATCACCAGTTTGTAGAGATGCATCGTCGTTGAGGACAGTCCTGCTTTCTACCTCCAGCCTCTAGAAAATGTATATATAAATCACAATAAAATAAATAAATAAATAAAAAACACTACCTTGAACTTGGGCTGCACTTTAGATGTGAATGTGAAACTTGGTCATGGATCTTTCCCTGAGGTTTGGGTTGATGTTTACCTAAAAAATACAAAGTAAAGAAGATCAAAACAAAGTGAAAGAAAAACAAATGCAAAAAAAAATGACATTATAAAAAACACAAATCTGGTTATGAGTCATTTTTTGGGGTGGTCTACTCTTCTACATTCTGTCATTAGTGAAAAGGATCATATATTTTTGAATTCTTATCTTTGATATTCTTTAATTAAATGATGCAGAACATGTACAAACACACACTACCACTATTGTACACAAAAAGAGCATGAAAAGAAAATCACAATACAATTACAAGCAGCAAAGATCCTAAACTATGTGAGAAGATACAAAATCCTGCAGGCACAAAGAAAATGAAAGACATCTGCCATGAGGGACAACAAGAGGGAAGACCAGAGTGGATAACAGATTTAAGCACTGAGATTAGTCTCAGTAGAGTTTTTTTTCTTAGAATTTTGAGATTAAATTATTCAGACTGCTGAGATTGAACTCCAAATTCAGGTAAACTGAAAAATCAGCCTTTAATCTCATGATTCAGATTTAATTTTCCCTGAATTACAAGATTAATATCAGAGCCAGATCTTCTTCCCTAAGATGCCCGCACACATGCAATATCACACATACGCACAATAAAAACAGCCAAATTAACCAAAGTAGATACTAAGAGACAAAACCATTCATGTCTGATTATGAGGCTGTTATCCTGTCAGGACACAAGGTGGCGGCAGCAGAGAGTGAACTTCACTATTCTTTCTCACAGCTGGATAAATCAGTCAGCATGTTCACTCCGTGCACCAGCACAGCGAGAGGCAGCGTGGCGCTGAATTCCTTCCCTTTAAAAATAGATGTGTTATTTTTCTCTTTGCTGTTGCCCTGGAGAGGTCCATGCAAGGATAAAAGCTTTAGCTGCTGGTTGGAAACACTGGCTCTGGATGCACATAGCCTCGATAAAGTATCAAGTGCAGCACACTCAAAGTACTGCATGTAACAGAAAGATATTTATGACAATGCCAGCAGCCATGTCCAGCTGTGCTATCTGAATGAGCTTTGTGGGATTATCATCAGATTAATGCCTGTGCAGGGCTGACTGGGTGAGGAGGTTAAATAAGCCAGTCCAAGCTCAGAAATCAACCCAGACATGAATCAATCTTCACTTACTTTTACATTATCAGTATCAGATCCAGTTTTAGGACTCACAGAAGAAAGAAGGTGCTCATTAATTATGTGTGTATGTACATCTTGTATTTACATATCTAATGTAAGACCACATTATTTCTTCCTTGTAAGTCTTTTCCTGGAAGTACTGCTGATGTAAATGTGAATATCAACATGTTCTACTGTGCTCTGAATCCTATTTTAATTGTCGTGTCATTTTACATTTGTCGGTGTCTAATTTTATCCTTTTGCTTCTTTTGTGACCCATCTTTTTTTAAACCCAAGCTTGGTGTTTTAAAATAGACTTGACGTCAACTTGCCAGGTTTGTTTGCTTGGTTTCTTATTCAACATTATATTTTTCCCTACATAATTTCAGGCTGTTATTTAATGAAAACTATACATTTACTCAACCTCTTACAAACCACAGACCCAAGAAATAAACCTCACAAATACCTTGTTAGAACTTGACACTTTGCTTTGATTTACGAAAACTCTTTACCTCTTAACACTTACCATTTTGTGAAGGTGAGGACATTATACTTGATTTTGCATCGCCTCCCTTTTGTTGCAGCTGGCTGAAAATAAAGGACCACAATTAAACAGCGTGTAAAACATTTGACAGCTTGTATTATAAAAAAAAATCTCAGCAGTGGGTAATTCTAAGTGTTATTTAATATTTTAAGTCTTCATATGGTATCATTTTAGGACTATAACAACAAACAAAAGTAAAGGCTTCTGTTAAACTTGAATTTTAATTTTGATATCCACTTGTGCATCGTGTGTGTTGCAGGGAGATATGATCAGTTTACTTAATAACCCGATCTTTATTACTTAAAGCACATCTTACATTTATCATACTACAACATATCTTTGAATATTTTCCTGGTATATGATAAATACTTTTACATATACCCAGAATCACTGCAGTTTATTTCAGTACAGGATTATATTAGTAGTAAGATGTTATGGTTTAGATGTCTAGCCTGCTTATATTTATTCATGTATTTATTATACACTAACTACAGACCATTTTACACTGTAATTTTGGGCTGAGACATATGTTGACAGTCATAAGAGAAATTGTGTGTTTCTCCAAAACTACAGCCACTGACTACACTGTGACACACGCTAGGTGGTGACCAATTTGAAGCCATGGTAACCAAATATAATTAAAGTTAAGACCAAATGTAACTGCTGATGTGCCTACAAAACAACCAATCAGAATACATCGTGAAATGACAAGCACCATTTTTTATCAAAACTTTGGAAAAAGCAAAACAAAAACAAACAATCGATGTAATAAGGAGAACTAGAGTCAAAGAGGGCTGCTTTTCTCCTTGTTTTCATGTTTGGTTGATTAGTGATTGTAAATTAGTTGTGGGTGTGAGTGTGAGGATGCATGGTTTTTGTCTCTGTTAGCTCTGTGGTCGACTGATGATCTGTTCTGGGCGTACCCCACCTCTTGCCCATTGCCAGCTGGCGTGGATTCTCCCCCTTTGTGACCCTGCACTGGATAAAGTGGGTGTAGAAGATGGATGGATGGACTTAAAGATAGCTGCCACTCATGTGGAATTAAAAGTTCTTGTACAGTGCATTGCCAACAAAATGTTTTCTAGCTTTCAGTTTTGCTTTGGCCTACTGGCCCCACCCGAGCATTCCCACTGGGCTCAGTGCGGGATGACGTCATGTGAATACTTCTCTAGATTTTGGAAACCTTTTACAAATACCACATTAAAAACTCACAATAAGACCAAAACGGACTGTGTTTGTAGTTTGAGGTGTCCTGCCAACAGTTTTTCAAAGACGTCTCTTATATAATGGTCTATGGCAAAAAAGCAAGGGATGCTTTTCATAGGAATATTGCAGGGGACCGGAAAACAATTGCAGGAAGGCTGAGTATCATCCAGCTCTCCTGATACATCCATGGCACACACACATCTTAAAATACCAAACTGATGAAACTTTTTGCTTAGAAGTATATTTAACAATTCAGTGGTTATCTCTTACCTTTGCAACTGTGCCTCAGGTGTTGATCTCTGGTCTTTCAGAGCAAAGCCATCAACCCCAGGTGAATCAGGGTTGGTGGAGCCGCTGCTGAGTCTATCACTGCTCTCATAGCCAGACTCTGTCCTTTGAATGGTCCAGGTGTCACTGCGCAGCAGAGTCTTGGGACCACCCTTGAGTCTGCTGCTCCTCTGCTGGCTGGCTCTGCTCTCTGACTCCACAGAGCTGTGGCTCTCAGTCTCAAGTCGCTGCTCATCTTCATAAATTGTCATTAAACACTTCTGTTTCCGATCTTCTCTGGTTCGAACGTATTCCCGCTCTCGGTCTCGGTTTTGTTCGGCGTGCACTCGTTCCTGGGATGAAGGCTTACTGCACCGCGGGCTGTCATGTTGCTGTTGACGCCGCTGCTCCAGTTCGTTCAATACAGTGTCCACATTTAACACCTCCCGAATGGGTCTCCAGGTAGACTTGGATTTATTGCGGCTCCCTCCGCTTCCACCTTTTTCCCATTGTTCATGGCAGCTATCCTGATCGTAGTGACCTGGGGCAGTGTTGGTCCTTCGGCCATGCCCACCACTCTGTGTACCAAGGGACTGTCCATGTGGCTCCTGAGATCCTCTACTTGAGTGATTTGATGACTTCTCAGTGCGTGGATAGCTTTTTAATTTGTCCGCAGAAGGCCTTGGCCCATTCTCCGGTGGAGAAGAAGATCTTGCATGTGCCATGTCTAAAGAAAGTGGACACAGATTATTTGTGGAATATTAAATTTCTCTGATCTGTGCTGACCTGCCCCTATGAGTACAGTCCAGTGTGATGCAGACACAATTCTCTACCTCTGTGTTGTGATGGCTCAGCTCTCCGATGCCCTCTATCCTTTTTTGATGTGTCACTTGGCCTCTGCAAGTTCTCCATGAAAGGTTCCTGAAGTTTGGTGGGACTGCCAAGGGGATGTTTCACTGAGGGAAATAACACACATGGCAGATGAGGGGTCGCTTGACAATACAGAAATTGCACTTTTTGTGCAATACTCTGAAGAACCTTTTTCTGAGGCCCCCTGATGTCAGTGAAGTAAACAATGAATAACTATTTTTCAGCCCTTTACCTGGGCAAAGCAAAATGCCCACTGAAGGACTGATAGCTGTTTATTTAAGTACATTTAAACTGGTGAAATGCAGCCAAGTCATTTTAGATTTTGTCATTAACAATAACTTCAGTGTAGCTATAGTAGCTGCTTTGGCAAGGCATCTCTCTCCCTTTGCTTTGTGCTGTAAATGGGGCAAGAAACAAAATAAAAAAATCTTATCGAACAACAGATGCTGCATCATTACCTTTGGTAAAATACACTAATACTGCTGCTGCTACGTCTGCGTGGTGTGGTTGTTTGCCTCTGTAGCAAGCAGGTCACTGTGAGTAACAGTGATGATGTAAAGTGCGAACATCTGCCGTCAAATTGGCATGTTCACCTAACAGCTTCTCTTTTTCTGGTTACAGCACTTTCTGCGTCACTGTTTCCTGCTTTGTATGTTTTCATTCAGGTAGCACCGTACAGTAGAAGATGCTCTATATTTTTGCAAAGATCTGGAATAAAACACTATAGTACTTTAAAAATAGGTGCTGGAAATGCTCTCTGAAGCCTCTCCGAACCATTAGGTCAAGAAACCCTGCGTGCATGTGCACCGCTGCTGGATGTTACAACATCAGTGAGTAACAGCAGTGAGTAAGCTGTAGTATTATGGATTTCCAGATTTGTTGATGTAGCCTAATTCTGACATTTAAGTAGGCACGCTGAAAACGGATACTAGATTTTGGATAAAATATATCTTACATATCTGCCAAGTAATTAACTAATGAACATTTCATCACGTTGCTTAAAGCTTTCCAGAGACTTTGTAATGCAAGCATCGCATCAAAAGGCAGCTGTCCCGGTTAGCTGCGGTTGTAAACTACAAGAAATAACAGCTCCCATCATCACATACTGCAGAGCACATAATCATTCTTCGGTAAAACTCAAAACACAATCTAATTCAACAAAAGAGGTAAGAATAAATAATGCACATACTACTTATATTGTTGAGAAAAACCGAGCCACATTTGACTGTGAAGCAAGCACATCAATTACTTACGCCGATCGTCATAAAAACAAGAATCCTGTCCCATGCCAAAGTATCTAGGCACCACATTAAAGCAAAACAATCCGTCTAAACAGGAAGGATGCCATTGCCAAAAAACCAAGCTGATAAATTAATCGAGGCAAACATCGGAAACGTCTAGGGGAGGAGTGAGAACTGCAGAGCCGGAGCATGAGTGCGTTTGGCCACAGGAGCAGGGATTAGGGAGGGAGGCGTGGGTGGTAATCTGCGTGCTACAGAGGCATCATCCTCATGTCAAGTTCAAGCCAGCACACAGGGCAGGACAATCTTTCTGCCTGCGGTTTAACAGCACAATCCCAATGCAAACCATAACTGTAATTTGAGATCTGAGTGAAATTATTATTGTCATAGGTACTAACTCAGTTTATTGTAATTTCACTTAAGGATGATTTCCTAAATATTGTTTAAATAGATTGAGATTTCTGGAAATAAAATTATTAGAAAAAGTGAAAGTGATCAATGTTCTGATTGCTATCATGCTTTCTTTATGTCTGTTTAATTTCACCTTAAGTTCCTTGACACGCTAGGGGATAATCTCTCCGTCAGATCTCTGTCTAACATCTGTTATTAGAAAAAAACCCATTATATACATCTCGGTGGAAAGTTCAGTTAAATACACCAGATAATCCATATCTAAACGGTAAAGAGCACGGTAACCTCAGCATTTCATGTACCGTTGTCACGTCACACTATTGTTGCATTCACATTATGTCTGTTTCAGGGTTTAAATGATCTTAAGACTCAGGAGGACATCAGCTGCTTGATACTTTCTCATGTTTTTTACACCATCATCAGTGTTTCATTGAGACTCTTCAACCAATTCTCCTGTTTGGAAACTCTGTGCATGCACTTTGTAAAATTTAAAATAGTTTTATGAAGCTTTATTAAGCTGATTTATGTGAGTGTACAGCAAATGCTCAATTTAGAAAACATGTTTATTTATTCAACATATATTACAAATGTTGTGATCGTCATATTGTGTTTGGTTATGCTAATATTGGTTTGTACATGACTGGACTCTAGGTCTATACTTACAGACAAGTTTTGAGGCAGTTTTTTCCCCCTTTAATTACATACAACAACCACGGTATAAACACTTTTATGACTGCATTGTGTTGTAAATTATCCCCAACCTGATTCAGCTGAAGTTTTAAGGTCATTCATTATTTTTTATTGACTTATTGACTTTTGATTGCATCATACTCCTTGACTGTATGTGCATTTAGTCCAGAGTTGAACAAGTAGAACAACAGGTTTGAGTTTAGTAAATAGTAATAAATCACAGGAGGAGACAAATTATGTTCTGTTCTGTGACTACAACAAAAATTTAACTACCGTATTTTCTGGACTATTGAGCGCACCTGTCTATAAGCAGCTATTGAATTTATCCAAACAGTTTCATGTGGTCCACTCTGACCAGGTCTGATGTGACGAGGCTAAATGTATCGGCAGC